>JAPYYS010001067.1:0-64553 GCA_030522525.1 Campopleginae sp. 14b
TTTTTTTTTTTTTTTTTTTTTTTTTTTTTTTTTTTTTTTTTTCGTTAGAATTTCCGTTCATTTTATAATCAACTACGATCTGGAGCGATAGAGCGATATCAAGCGATATCATCATTTGTTTTTTTTTTTTATTTTTTTAAGGATTTTTGTTGATTTTGGGATAAACTACGATGTGGAACGATATCGAGGAATTTGAGAACATTTAATTGAGTCTCGAGAATTCTGGAGTATCGATCGGGAATTTGGGTTTTTTTTTTTAATTTTTTAGACCAAAATGGACGTATTTTTTTGTTTTTATCGTTTTCGGTTGTAAAAAAAGAGAGGAATATGTGGATCGAGTCTTGTCGGTAGACAAGTAGCTCAGCGATAAGTTCCCCTTCTTGCCTCATCGATTAATGGGTTTCCCGAATGAGATTAACGGGTATAAAAGGATCTAACGTTATGTTTTGAGCGATCGATAGGTTTTCCGGTTTAAAAGAAACGTTGTCGTGAGTCTGTGGGACGTTTAATCGGTCGATTTGGAACTTTAGTCAGCATAATTTTGTCTCGGACTATCTAATCGGTCAAACCCAAGAATCAAGTGACTTTTTGCTTTTTTATTGTTCATTCATTTTCGTGTCGGCTCGAAAAACATGGAAGTGAGTTTTTTTCTTTTTTTTTGAAAATCTCCTTTTATTTATATACGGGCGGGAAGACGAAGGGTTCGCAGGATTTGTTGAAACAAACAATGATGGGGGGAAATATTTTTTGATCGATTCTCATAAAAAAAATGTATTCCATGTAAAAAAAAAAAAAAAAAAAAAAAATACAGGAATTGATTTTTTGTTTTTTTTCTGGCAGATGCGTTCGTCCGTTTTCTTGCTCGCTGCCATCCTCGGTGCAATGAGCCTTGCTGCGGAAGCAAGTATGTACCAAATAAGAAAAAAAACGACGTTCCCGATATTTTCAGAGAAAGTTTGAGAATAATTTTTTCGGTTTTTTTCGTTTTTGTAACTCGACGATTTATAAAATACGAAATTAGTAATGAAATTTAATTTTTAAATAATCGTTAGTAAGTGGAAAAAAAAAAAATTTCCTTTTTTTTCTCGATTTTTTCGTTTTTGGAAGTCGAAAATTTAGAAAAAAAGTGATTTGGAATGAAAATTGGAGGATTAAAATATTTGTAGAGTACATCGTGTGTTACTATGGCTCTTGGGCGACGTATCGTCACGGAGGAGGTCAGTTCGACGTGAAAAACATAAATCCAAGTCTTTGTACTCATTACGTTTACGCATTTGCTGGACTGAACGGAGAAAATAATGGAGTTAAGGTGCTCGACCCATGGCACGATCTTCCGGATGGGGGAGGCCACGATGGTTTCCGGCAATTCACGGCTTTGCGTCGAAGTAATCCGGGCGCAAAATTCCTCATATCGATCGGGGGCTGGGGAGAAGAATCTGGCAAATATTCGCAAATGACATCGAATGAAAATTTGCGTGGTGAGTTCGTAAGAAGCGCAATCGCGTTCGCCAGGACTTACGGATTCGACGGTGTCGACCTGGACTGGGAATATCCGGCGCAACGTGGCGGGGCACCCGATGATGTCCACAATTTCGTGAATCTCCTTCGAGAGATGCGGCAGGCATTTAACAGGGAAAGTTTGCTGCTGAGCGTCGCCGTTGCCGCTGCAAAACCCGCCGCTTCTCCATCTTACAATATTGCCGAAATCTCCAAATACGTAGATTTTATTAATTTGATGGCCTATGATCTTCATGGGTCATGGGAAAGCCAGACTGGACTCAATGCACCAGGTTGGCCCGCTGGCAACGATAACTTGGACCTGACTGTGGTACGTCACTCCTCAATATTAATTTTTCCATGAAATTATTTTATTCCCTCCGAGACATGAATTTAATTTATTTTGTTCACTCTATTAATTCAATTAATTTCATTAATTTAATTTATTTAATTTATTTAATTGATGAGTGCAAATCGATGGAGAAAAGTCAAAGAAATGATACGTTGGTCATTTGTGGGCAGGATGCTTGCGTCCAGTATTGGCTGTCGCAAGGAGCAGATCCCGCGAAAGTGATCCTCGGCGTTGCAACTTACGGGAGATCATTCACGTTAGCAGATCCAGGTAACAACGGCATTGGAGCTCCTGCCGTTGGACCTGGACGAGCTGGACCTCTCACGAATGCTCCTGGATCCTTGGGCTACAATGAAATCTGCAGCGAGAACTGGACCGTCGTGTTTGACGAAGCGAGACGCGCACCCTATGCTTTCCGCGAAGACCAATGGGTCGGTTATGACAATCCACAGTAAGTTATACAGACACGAGAGAATTCTCAAACCATTTTAAATATTAATAAACAAGCCCCTGCACCCAGAAACAAAATTTATTTAAAAAACAATACAATCCATTTTAATAAAATAAATCAATAAATAATAAATATAATAAATAAACAAAAATACCAAGTTAATGGACATTTCTTGTTCTAAATCATTTGGTTTTCCAATATATTAATCTTCGCAATTTATTTAAAAAAACATATTCATTTAAATAAAATTTTATTTTTATCCAAAAAAAAAAAAACAACCTCGGTATTCGAAAAAAATAAATATTTCCTGGGATTCAATAAAAAAAAAGTATTTAATTCAAATAAATTCTTTGTAAATACAGTTTTTATTATTTTTTAATAAATCTCCATTCTGGGTGTGAGAATTATTATTATATCAGCGGCAAATGATGCAACCAGCAGAATCTGAAAGATCTATTTATTCCTCGGTCTATTATGACAAACGCGCCCAAAATCAATCTTTGCCCGGATCAATAAAAGGCTGCGCTTATCTAGAGCCCAGTTGTCCGATATGATTTTTGATAAGGAGCGATACATTATTATCAGGAGTCCCATTTGCCGATGCCCAGTTTAATCAAACGCGATGGACTTGTCATCGTTCCATTTTTCCCATCGATTCGCTATATATAAGCAAACGTCGCGATTCCAAACAGTCGAGTTTGCGCTTTCCATTCACACACACGAATGTCCTTATCGATTAAACGTTCGATTCGAATGGCGAATGTTCGAGATCGACTCATTACTTTTTTTTTTCATGACCCCACGTTGTCTCGCGACGACCCACCAACTTGAATCCCCGAAAATAATGAAAACAAAAATAATTGGAGCTGGTCACCCGAGGGAAATATTTTGCCCACAGATCCGTCTGGGAAAAGGCTGAGTACGTGAACAGAATGGCATTAGGAGGTGCCATGGTCTGGTCCATTGAGACTGATGATTTCAGAGGCAATTGTGGCGAGGCCTGGCCATTGCTTATGCAACTTAATCGAGTACTCCGCAATTGGCACTGAGATCCCAACGATCGTGATACTCTGAAAAAACTCAACAAGTTCTGGAAGGAAAAATTGAAAAAACTGCAGCCAATCGACGAATCGAGAAAAAAAATTAAACTCCAAACATTGATCCAGTTCTTTTGCAGCTTCGGAATTCAAGGCCCTGCTCCTGCTGTGATAAAAATCTTCCATCGAGTCCTCGAGAGTATCGTTTTCTATTTTTCCATTTTTTACGACGACGCTTTTTGCATATATGTTGAATTATTTGTCTTGTAAAAACGAATAAAAAAATTTGAACCCAGAGTCCTCAGGATCCTCAGAATCTTCGTCCATATCGAAACTTTTTTCACATTTTTATTATATAGTCAAAGACGATCCTGACACTGGAAATGAAATTTTGATAAAAATCGAGGGCATTTTGTTAGAAACAGTGTACTAAATATATTTTCTGGATAATTTCAAATTTTTCGTCGTTTTGGCAGGAAATTTGGTTCGTAACGGAATTTACGATTGGAACGACTAAAATTTATTTCCGAAGAGTATTTGGTCGGAAAAATGCAGAAAATTGTAGAAACGATCTTGATCGATTGGCCCAAAAGGCTGGCATGTTTGTCGATCGAGATTCATCATATTTCCTCGAACAATTTTTAATAATTCTTTGAAACTCGTTCGCCCGCTTCGTTGTGATTGTGATCTTGAAACTAATGATAGCTCCGATCAAGGGTCTTTGGTGTGTTGGAAATTTGAAAAAAAGTGAATGAGCCTGGCGGGACAGAATATTTTTCTTATTTTTTTTTTTTTTTTTTCGACTGTTATTTTTCTTTCATTATCGGATTCTCTAAGATCTTAAGGATTGATTATCAGCTATAAAAGATTTCGTTGGTCTCTACGATCGACAGTCGCTTTGCGTCTCCGCACGATCATTGTCCAATTCCCGAACACTTGACGTTTCAATTTAACGTTTTTTTCACGCAATTGCTTTCCGAAAGAAAAACTGAGCTGGTTATTTTTCTAATATCGGGAATTGGAATGAATTATTCTGGACATTGAGTGAAAAGGTTCGACGAAATGTTGCAAAAATTAATATTGGGAATTGTTAAATTTTGTTAAAAATCGTGGGCATTTTTTTTGACACGGTAAACTAAATATTTTTTGAATGATTTCAAAATTTTCGTCATTTTGGCAGTAGATTTGGTTTTTAACGGAATTGTCAAAAAAATTGACGATTGGAACGACTAAAATTTGCTTCCGAAGGGACTTTCTTCAATATTACGATCTGCAACGATACAATTTTTGAGATTATCCAAAAAAAAAAAGTTTAGTCGAACGTATCGAACAAAATATCAATCTTTTAAACAAAAAAATTCCATTTTCAACGGGGACATTAATTTTCGTGGCAATTAAAAGCAGTTTTTCTTACAGATGAATTTACTGATTTGTTTGGTTGTCGTTTTCGTGGCCGGGACGACCATCGCCACAGGAGACAGTACGTAGTAATGATTTATATTATTTTTCCCAGTTGAAAATGGTCAGCCCAGCCGAGCAATCGCGTACGTGATTCGAGTCGATAAGAAGCATAAATAAAATATTTCTTAATTCTCTTTCTATCGACCTAGAAGATTTTCCGCAAATCGATCGTAATTCTTCGCTCCGAAAATTCCAATGTTGTTTTTTTTTCAATTCGATGGAGCTGCCCATTAAAGAAAAATAATCTATATTTAAATAAATAATTATTTTTTAATAATCTATATTTGAATAAATATTAATTTGTTTATTAATCTATATATTTGTTCTGTTTGCAGAAAAAATAGTTTGTTACGTCGGGACATGGGCGACGTATCGTCCAGGAGAAGGAAAGTTTGACATCGAAAACATAGATGCGAGTCTATGTACACATTTGATTTACACATTTGTTGGTTTGGACACGGACAGCGATGGGATAAAGATCCTGGATCCATGGCACGATCTCCCAGACGATGGGGGTCTGGACGGTTTGAGTCGATTCATTCATTTGCGAAAAAAAAACAAAGATGTAAAGTTGCTCGTAGCGATCGGTGGATGGAACGAAGGTTCGATTAATTATTCGGACATGTCATCGGAGGCGGAGTCTCGTAAGAGGTTTGTCGAGAGTGCTGTCGAGTTTGTGAAGAAATATGATTTCGATGGACTTGACGTGGACTGGGAATATCCTGGGCAACGGGGTGGCGAGGAAGAAGACGTTGAAAATTTTTCGGCGCTCGTTAAGGAGCTCCGGCAAGCTTTTGACAAAGAAGCTTTAATTCTTTCTGCTGCGGTGGCCGCTCCATCCTCCTCGGCATCGCAGTCCTATGACGTCGCGGAGATATCGAAACATCTTGACATGATTAATATTTTGTCGTACGATTATCACGGGGCTTGGCAAAATTTTACTGCCTTGAATGCTCCTCTTTATTATGGAGCGAGCGACAGCGACCTCAGCAGGGAATGGACAGTCGTGAGTCCTTTTTCGCATTTTTTTACTCATTTTTCGAAATTTTTCCAATTTTTTTTTTCTTATTTTTGTTATTTTATTTTTTTTCTGTATTTTTATTACTTTATTTTTTTTAATAAAAAAAACAAAAAAGCACGACCGCGTTAATGATCGAAGAGTTGCTAATTGGACGTTGATTATATGATTGAAGGACGCTTCTGTGAGATACTGGTTGTCCCAAGGTGCGCCACCCGAAAAATTGGTCCTTGGAATTCCCTTTTATGGCAGATCGTGGACCCTTCTGAGTCGTCACAAAAATGGTGTCGGTGACGTTACCGTCGGGCCTGGTACGGCTGGGCCTTTCACTCGCCAAGCGGGAATCCTCAGTTATTTGGAAATTTGCAAAATGCAACAGAAGAGAGAGTGGACTATAAATTTTGACGAGGAGAGACGATCGCCTTATGCTTATCGGGGTCATCAATGGATCGGATATGACGATATCAGGTAATCATTGATATGCAACAATTAATTAATTATGAAGGATTAAATAAATTGATAAATTCATCAATTTTATCAATTAACTGAAATTATTTAATAATTAATCATTTATTCATTATTTTATTATTATTATTCTAACTGAATAAGTAATCAATAATAAAATAATTGAATAAAAATAATTATCATGAAATAATTGATTATTAATTAATTATTATCTATCAATTAATTTCAGGTAATTGATAAAATTGATTAATCGTTAAAACGAAATTTTGAAATAATTAAATAGATCAAATTAAATTTAATTTGAATGAAAATTCATTAAATTATTAATTGAAATATTAAAAATGATTTTTTCATTGAATAATAATGGATAATTCGTTATTAAATGATTAATTATCAAAATTAATTATTTAATTATCAATTATTTACTCCGATCAGTTGCTCGTATCGAAAAAACGTTTTTTCGTAAATTTTTTAACTCGAGAACTCTTTCGCTGTCTATGCAGTCAAATTGGAATGTCCTTAATGAAATTTTACGTCTAGATCGATTGAGGAAAAAGTCGAATACATAAAAAATATGGAGCTCGGTGGTGCAATGGTCTGGTCCGTTGAGAACGACGACTTTCGCGGTACCTGCGGCGCCGGAAAATACCCTCTGCTCAATTGCATCAACCGACATCTCCGGAATCGGCAATAATTGGTCTCGCCTTCGTGGCAAAAGCCCCGAAATGTCGTTCACCCATAAAGAACGAGAAATTCAACAATGCAGAGACTTTTTTTATTCCATTTGGTCGTCGACAGTGAATGCGTCAATTATTATGCTCCGGAACTTCCGGTGAGTGAAAAATCACCGTGTTTAATGATGCGGAGAGTTTCGCAGGACCGATAACGAAAAATCCACAAATTTTCATTCCCCAAGTCATTTATTATTTTTCGGGAATTATTTAATTGGATTTTTCAAACTTGAGGACTTCCCAGTCACAGCTTTCCTAGCAGAGCCTTCGATTACGCAAAAATTTCATCGTCATCTCGAACCGCAACTAAAGGACCTCGCCGAAGAAACTCTTTTTCAAACATTTCCTTATTTTTATTCATTTTTTAATAAATATTTTCGACATTTTTCGAGGCAAATAAATTTCTGCTCATTGTAAAAAAAAAAATAAAAATGGTTTTCCTGTATTTTTCGTCACTGATAAATATCATCGAACAACTAAAATTAATTTGTGTGTCAAAAAAAAACAACAGAAAATTTGACTTTGAAAAAAACTCAAAATTGATGGATTTGTGGATGTTGTCGATATCTTGAATCAGCAAAGCTTGGAATTTCCAGAGGCCAATGGCTGATAATTAGCGACTAATCGGCGTGGACGAAAAAAGAGGAAAACGACGTACGAAAAAATTCGATTTGGATGTGTCACCCTCGGTGAGCAGTCATCTCACTCTTGTCCTCTGATCTAGCATGAACGAAATTCCGAAGGAAATCTCTCCACGACCTGGACCCCGTCTCGTTTCTTTTTTTTTTCTCTCAATCGTTCACATTACCTCCGTCTGACCTAATGATATGAGAAAAACTGATTCGTAATAATTCGCAACGTACACGCGTCCGCGTTGTTACAAAATTTCAAGCTCAATTTTCTTGTTTTTTTTTTTTCAATTTTTTTAAATTATTTTTTCCGACGAAATTTTTGTTGAAAATACAAAATAAATATTTACTCATCGAAGGAATTACTCATTCACACGAAACTGGACAAGTCCGCAAATTGTGCGACGTGTGCAAACTTTTTCTCGGCCTCTGGCTTCGTCGATCTGTTCGAATTGACCGGGACCAAATTTATTATGCTCGTTGTCAGCTCCACCGGACGTATCGACCCAAAGAAATCAGTCACTGGCACAGTCCTTGGGTCTCTTCTGAACAAATCTTGACGCACTCCGACCGTCGACAAGCAATAATGCTTCGGACAAACTTTCAACTGAAATTTACACGTTTTTCTTGTCAGTTTTCCTCCTCCTCCTAATTTTTTATCATTTTTTCTAATCGTTCTCCGTTTTTTTTTTATACTCACGAATTCACTGAGCTTCTTCGCACTTGATGGCTCAACTTGCTCCAAAAAGTCCAAAGCGAAATACGTGTAACGATCTATTATGTACACTCCGATCGCCGGGTCCACGTGATGCTGAAACGGTACAAAAGAAAAATTTATTTTTGAGCTCCTCCGGCTCGTGCCGCTCCGCTGACAAAAATTTGTCAATTCCGCTGATATTTTCCCACATATTCTCTCTCCCAAAGATTGACAATGCGCTGGAAAGATTCGTGGAACGATAAAAAACAGGAGTTTGAAAAAAAAACATACCGAAAGAGAATCTTCTCCGACGAGACTGGAAGCGACGGCCAAAATATTTGGCGAATAAAATTTCTCGTACATGGAGCTGGCCTGGCAAGTGTCAACGACGAAAAGGATTTCGTGATATCGTCGCTTTTGCCACATTTGTTCGAGGGCGTCACTAAGATCTTGGCTGGTGATTTCCTCGGAGTCTTGAAATTTGAGGAAACCGTTGCCGCCGTGACCCGTCAGATAAATCAAAATATTGGAGCCCTCGTCTGTGAGGAGCTTTTTCGAACGCGGCGTTTCCGGCGGCAACCTCCCCGTCAGGAGTCGCACAAAATTTTCCACCGTCACTTCGTACCCTCGGTAATCGACTTCCACGTCGTCCCCGTAAACGTTTATGTGTTGCTTAATGTTATTGAAAACCGTCGCCGGGCGAGGATTACGTGGATTGCACGCCATGTCATCGGCGATCATTAATATTATTTGCGAATCGGGTATGCCGAGCCTTTTGACGCTACGATAAATTGACAAGACGTTCGCTACATGTCGGTAATTGAACCAGAATCGCGAAGTATCTACCAGCACCGCCCAGTTGTTGGAATGACCAGTTTTCCCAAAATTTTCTGGTATCTGCAGTCAAGGTCGTGGGAAAACGAGAAAAAACGTGTCAGGAATTATCTTTTGGGTATAAATTGTTTATTTATCATCCTAATTCGTTTATCGTGGCTCGTTGAATCATTGTCGTGGTTTGCCCTTGGAGTAGAAGTATTTAAGAGTGTTCGGGAATTTTTTCACATTTCTTCTGCGGAATTACTAAGACGAAAGTATTGGATTCGAATGGGAATGAAAATTTCGAGAATTGCATTTTTTTCGGCACTTTACTGCTCAAGCTCCCAGCCCTTGAATATTTATTGATTAAGCATCGATTTTTGTCATTGCGAGCAACGAATTATGAATCGTGTAATGAATGAGTCTTTGATCAATGATTCCGAAATGGAAAACTTACCTCCCAAGCATTGGACAGGCTAAACAACGAGCATAGAAGTGCCAGCAAAAAGGGTGAATACATTTTGTCGGAATTGTTATTATTTTCGTATTAAATATGATTCATAACTTTATTGTTATTTATCCACGAGGTAGTCACTCGAATCTTGGTTGTTGTTTTTTAACTTTAATGTAAACACTAGAGACACGTAACCTAAGAACTGTTTCGATTCTGCGGGCAGGCGAACTGTCAATCGCGCCCAATTAACCTCTCAGGAGTCAGTTTTCTTAACACTACTACGATGATATTTTTTTTCATAAATTGTTTGAAAGTTGTTTGGTGGTGTACGGTATTGTGATTAAACTTTTGGCAATGGTGAATTATTTTCCTAAAAAAGCAATATTTAAAATTATCTCATGTGATACGACTCTCTATATATCAAGGGCAGCGTCCAAGTAAACTGAAGCAGTTTTTGCTTTACCGACTGCTGAAAACGTTGGATGTTTGTTGGTACTGATGCGACGTGCCCTCTGCATCGCATTTTTGGTATTTCCAAACTCGTGGGTGCGCGGGAAAAAAATGTACACCATTTATTGCTGTCTCTACGTATTTGCATTTTTTAGGGTGAGAAAGTAGTAACGGGCAGACGCTTTTAAACAATCTTGAGACCGGACTCTCGGAAGAGAATAAAACGAATCGGAGCGATGGAAAACTGACGCTTGACGTTCGCAATAAACGGCGAATGATGTTCGGAAAACATTTATTTACCAGGTAAAAGAGATCAGATCTCTGGTCCTTTTAAGTAATGTATGGAATTTTCCTTTGACCTTGACACGCCAGAGCGAAGTAATAAGGTGGGATATCGTGGAATTTTTTTCGTTCACACGAGATTTCATCTCGCTATGTTTACCAAAAATGTTAGAAAAAGGAGAAATTCGAAGAATTACGTATTACAGATCAGGTATTCGCGGTCGTGAACGGAAAAACCGAATATTAGTGCATCGAGAAATAATATTTATAGGAAAACAATGATTGGACGACTCGATAGTCGGGGCCGTGGCCCAGGCCGAGTGGTTGCACGACAACCGAAGGCTTGGAGGTTAGAAAATAACGAGAGACATTGAAAAAATTCGTTCTTTTGCTTGGCGTTATAATAATTTATTTAAACATTTATACACCTATGAAGTTCCACAGTCTTTAAATTAGTTACATTGGATATAATATATATAAGTTAATTTACTCATTCCCAGCTAGAATAAAGCGTTATATATAATGCCTAAGAAGACGCGATCAAAGGTCCACGATTAAGAAGTGCTTGGCACTTTAATTCTCTACATGGGTCGACCATGTTTTTTCCTACGAATATCTATGGTTTTTATTTTCATTTCCAACAGGATTAATTGATCTAGCCCTAAAATCTGATCCAGGATCGTAAACATCGATTTCGTGGGAGTTTTTAAAATGCGTTTCTAGCTACGTATTTGTGCGGAAGCTCCCGAAGTATAGCGAAAATTTTCTATCGAAGAAAAAAAAATCATTTGTAAAATTCCCTCGAAATTCGGTAAGTCGTTGAGTGGCCAATGACTGTCGTATTTCAACGTGTCTTGGTGGAAATAATGATTTATGGAATAATTCGAATGCCTAGGGATGTAAAATGTTGAATAAATCGTTAAGTGGCCAATGACTGTGCAATTTTGTTACTGCCGCGATGGGAGCTGTAATAGAGGGTTGGAATAGTCGTAGTATCCATAGTAGGGAAGCATGGTACGTTGTAATGAGAAAGACTGAGGATGTAAGTTACACACGTGAATGGATCCGACTTACAAAGGCCTGAATTCATTCAACCGGGGAGAATTCTGATGTACACGCGGCAACGAGCGCGTGGCCACGCTTACGACTCGTTTGTCGGTTGACTTGATGATTCCTAATGCTTAGTGCTTTCGTTTTGCTTTTTCTCTTTCTGCCTCTCGCTCGTAAATCGTACAATCAAGTTTTCCTCGTCAGGGCCCCTATTTACAAGGAAGTGCCGCGTTTTTTTTTTCTTATTCCCTTCTACACGATGTCCCCGTGTGATCGTTCGAATGTGTGTCGGAGTAAACTTTTTTTTTTTATAATTACTCGGTCATTCTGAACGATGGACAGCGTCCGGTCAATTATGAACAAAAAAAAATCACCACTTTGGCGATTCAATCGAATGTACATAGAATCCGAAAAAATCATCGAAATTTGGGATCACAATTAATGGAAAAAAAAATTGCTATTCGTGGCAGCAGTGAAAAAAAAAAAAATTTCGCGACTAATGCATTAAAAAGCAACGGATTTATTTACATTTATTTTTGACAAACTGTCAAGTTTCCTTTCATTTTCCTCAATTTCATATTGTGTAGAAAAAAAAACTGAAAATTTCGATTCCCAACACGATCCGATTAGGTATCAATTGACTGAACGAAATTTTGTAAAATTCGTTTTCACGTTTTTTTTTCCTCGTACGGATCTAGGAGTCGAGAGATCGACGATGTGATCCCTTCTCCATGGACCAGAAATGCTGGCCGTACAATAGTCAGCCCCGTAAGACGATCAGTACAGTTATTGGCCACCTCGCAACGTTTCTGCAGTCTGCAGTGAATTGGCTTGGACAGAAAGATATGTAAGTGTGTCAATTATTATTTTTTTATTTGCCCAGGTGGTTAATAACCGCATTAGCCTGAAGATTTGTGAAGTAGCGGTAACATTCGCTTCGTTTTATTTATCTTTAAATATCTCCTTCGCTTATTAATCTATGTTATACGTAAATACGTACATTATTATATGTCTGAGTACATACAGTATGTGTTACGAGATTTTTGGACTCAGCAGCCAACTCGGAAGGTGTAAATAATACTAGAATAATTTATATTAAATTTCTATGTATGCCATGTCGTACAGGAACTATAGAGGTATCTATTAATCTACGCTTTTTTACGCGTTTAGCTTAAATATCCACAAACTGCGTCCTCCCACCTAAATCTCTGCTTCTCACTCCCTCCGTTTTATTTTCAAGTTACAAAATTTCCATAGAATATTCGATGATTCTCAATGTGCGGAATAATATTGAGAATCTCCTTAAAAACGCGTTGAACCTTATGGTCGGGGACTTGGGTGATAAAATTCCGCAGAAAAAAGTCCCGAACGCTTCTCCATTGGATTGGCATCGTTGGGCTTTCGTGAATGAGGACCTTGAGGGTTTAAAAAAAAAAAAAATTAATATATTAATTTTCCTGCGCTTTTTTCTCAATGACGTCGATTCTTTCAAAGTCTGAGTGACTACACGATGATTGTTTGTGAAAAGAAGAGTGACATTTAGTTCAGGTCGTGTTCGATTCACTGTAAAGTCTCTAGCAGGTCGTTTTATGAGGAATGATACAGTGATTGGCCACCCAGCGAAATTTGTCTATTCATTACTTCACGGTGCCACATTACTGTCTCGTTTACCTCAACAACGACATTCATTCACACATACACACGCATTCGATCGCATTTATGATAGACACGAAACACTCATGATCGAGAAATCAGTTTGGAAAGATATGTGATTAGTAAATCTCTGCTCACGTGCTGGTCTTTTTTTATTCGCTCGCCCTGACGAGTCCATCTTTTGGTTTTTGTTCTCCTTCTCTCGCTGAGGCTATTTCGTGGGAATTTTTCAAGGAACTAAGAGGGTTGGTGTGGGGGCTAGCACCTTAATCTCCATGAAACTTTCCTACCACTCGTCTCGGACCATTTTTTTTCTCAGTCAGTCACGGACGAATTTTTCGGAGTTTTTAAATCTGCACATTCATTTCTGGTTACTCCCGGTCCAACTGTTTCCAATGTACGACCACGTTAGCATTTTTCATCCATGCATTTCCACTTCCTTTATTTTGGATATTGAAGGTCCAGAAAAAAAAATTAATTAAAAATCGAAAAAATTGATTCAACTTGAAAAAATTAATTAATTTCGAAACCAACCGAATAGACAAATAATTTTATTTTTCGAATGTATAAATTTTCGGAATTATAAAAAAAAATAGAAATTTTATTCGAACGTAATAAATTTGTCATTTATTTAAAACAAAAAATGTATTTAAATAAAATTGCATATTTATTAAGAATAAAGCTCGTTATTTGAAAAGAATAAATATTTCTTGGGATTCAATAAATAAGTATCAAATTCCGAAAAAAATGTTGTGCTCTTTTGTGACTTTTTAATAAATCTTTTCTCTGAGTGAAAAAAGTTAAGAGGAGGGATCGTCGCCCAATTATCCGGACAATGGGCCGGAGACGTTATTATTGGCTCGAAATGCAGCTTCATTCTGATTCATCTGAATTCTTGGTTTTATTTTTTTATTTTTGTGCGAGTTTTTGTGCCGGGCTTTTTCGTACGTCGATTTTTAAACGATCGACGTTTTGTTTTTTTTTCTTTCGGTCCTTGTCTTTGCCATCGTTCATTTTTCTATATTTTTCCGTTGTCTATTCTTACTCGATTCGTCGTCCATGATCGATCTTGTTTTTACGTTTTTTTTTCTCTCTATTCATTTATCTAAAATGTTTATTTGTATTTTTCATTTCATTCCTCATTCTTTCGCCTCTCGCTCTCTCTCTCTCTCTCTCTCTCTCTCTCTCTCTTTTCTTCCTCCCAACTAAAACGGTACTCGAGTAACGCAAAATTGTTAAAGTCATGCTGTGGCCAAAACGAATTACGAGGAGACGTAACGAACGAGCCTGTAGAACGGTGAACACGCGCACGTACCCGGTTTCGTTCAAGCCGCGCACTTTCGAGTATGTATTCGTGATACAGGTATTTATTGCATTAGCTCGGAAAGTTTATGTTGTTAAAACAAGCATCAGAGAAGCCAGAGCGATCTGTTGAAGAAAAAGCGAGAAAGAGAGAGAGAGAAAGATAAAAATGGATGCTGTAGAATTTTTCCAAGACTGTTCTTTCAGAAAAAAGATTTATTAAAAATTAATAAAAATGATTTAACTGAAAGAAATTCATGAATTTTCATACCAACCAAATAGACATTTATTTGCTCTGAATAATTTGATTTATTCAATATATTAATCTTTTGAATTATTCTAAATGAATAGAAATTTTATTTTAATGTAATAAATATGTCATTTATTTGGATATTTATTCAAATAAAATTTTATATTTATTTAAAATAAATCTCATTATTTGAAAAAACAAAAATTCTTGGGATTTTTGTAAATATTTTCTTTTATCACTTTTTAATAAATCTTTGTTCTGGGTGTGGATTTCTCTCTCTCTCTCTCTCTCTCTCTCTCTCGTATTCTCTCTTTCCGACGACCGATCACCTATTTTATACGAAATGACGATCACGATCGAGTGTAGGCGGACAAACGGAAACAAACGGTGGCGTTGCAAATTTGACGCAGTATTTTCCGTGCAAACTGCGAAAGATTAAGGAAGAAAAAAAAGTATAATATTTTGCTGACTGAATTCGCCACACCCCCGATTCGAGGAAAAGCAAGTGAGAGAATGAGAGAGAGCGAAAAATTTATGTATTTACGTCTTTTATACACAGACATCGCCCTCAATCTAGACACGCACACATTTTAGCTGAGATATATTTGTGTAGAAATCGCGAGAGATTGAAAAGTGCAAGAAAATTTCGAAATTCCAGGGCGGAGGAGGGCAAGATTTTTTTTTTCAATTCTCTCAATTTTTCACCGAACAAATCGACTGGGAAAATAAATTGTGCTCCATAAACAAAGTCATAATGGTGATTAACAATCAATAGCTTTTCATAATTTACAGTTAATATTTTTCCATATTTTTTTACCTTTTTTTTCTTCGGCTTAACATTTTTTTTCGTCAATTTTCAAAAATTCAATAAAATTGAGTGGAAATAATCATTTTTAGTAATTTGTCGCTCCGAACATTCCGTTCTTCATATTTTCTTTGGAAAAGTTTCAAATTCCTCGGTTTACTAATTCGATGAATAAGCAAATACTGGAAATAATAATTGCACATATTTGGATCGTGAAAAAATGCAGAATTTCTTGGCAACGATAAAAATATCAACGTGTCTCGAGTAAATGCAATCGAACGATGTGACTCGAGCAGCAAAACTCCTGCGATTTCGTAAATTGCCCAATAAAATCGTTACTGCGTTTTATTGGATTCGAGGAGAACTAAAATAAATTAAGTACGTCGACGATTTCGAATTGCGTCTCTCCAATTTTCTCGGGAAAAAAATTCGTTTTTCGATCTTTCAAAAATTATTTTCCATCCAAGATGCTTAAGTTTGCTCCGTTGGAATGCAACGAAATTCTGTTTTTTCTTTACCAGATCTCACGATTCTTATCAAATATCCAGTCAAAACGATAAAAAGATTTTTTTTAAGACCCAAAAATAAAATCAATTCGAAAAATTTCGGAATTTTTTAAATTGAACGAAATATTAATTAAAAAAAATATTTTTCGTTCGTGCCCAACGTTGGAAACTTCAGTGGCATTTCCGTTCCATAGATTTCCGTTGCTTCAACCCTGAATTATTGTAAAATTCAAATTTTTTTAATTTTCACAATATTTTAGTTTATTGAATTTTTTCGGATTCGGAATTTTGCAATTTTCGCAAAATTCGAATAGTTCGAATTCGACTATTCACAAAATTCAAAAATTTCAAATGGTTACAAAATTTTGATAAAATTCAAATTTTCATAAAATCCAAAGTTTTATAAAATTCGAATTTCCATAAGATTCCAATTTTTTTCGGAGCAGTAATATTTTTTGTGGTCCACGAGTCGATATTACGTTTTTTTTCCCGAAATTAAAAATCCCATAAATTGCAGAGAGCAGCGAATAATGGGAAACGCGAAAATCTTGTTTATCTGGAGGGCAGAGGGGGGGATGTTTTTCGATCGATAATTCGTTTATCAATGAAAATTTCTGCCATGGGAATGAATAGGAATTTGGATAAAGTCGAATCGGATGAAAATTTGGAAAAAACTGATTTTTCGACGAAATTGCATATTTTATTTCGTGTCATTGGATCAAATTGAGATTGCAATGAAAAAAAGGTTGATCGAGACGTTGGTCAGGGGCTTAAATAAGAAATAAATATTATTCCGAAGCAACGAGGTTCGAATTCCAATAAATAAATGTCTCGTTGTTAAGGAATTGACCGAGTGATTGACACACCATCATATATATACGATTAGCTATGACTACTGTATGGTATAGAGAATAATAGTGAGATTGCTCGTTTGCTCATACGAGGGTCGTCACATTTGGCAGGACGAAACGTCAAACCCATGAGAATATTGTCTCGCGAGATAGTGGAAAAAAGGAAAAGAAGCTCGCGAGATTAATTGGACGAAAAAATGGAAGAAAAATGAGCGTGAAGTTCGCGATGCCACGAAATGGGAAAAAAATAAAATAATTCGTCACGTTTTGTTCGATTTTTTGTTTTGGTAATTTGCCTCTTGGCCTTTTTGAACCTTGCGAATGAAAAAAAAAAAGAATTTTTTTTTTCATTTCGTGGCATTGCCTCGATGCAAAGTTCAGGCTCATGGAGAAAAATGCATCGAGAGTTTACGAGGACGAAAATAATAAGGAAAATAATGATTTGAAAAAAAAAAACGTGTGACACGTTTTTTGGAATAACATCGAACGATATGGAATAATAATTAATTTTTAATCAACTATAATATTAATTATAATAAACATTTTTACAACGATTATTCACAATTGTCCTGATGAAAAAAAAAGAGTCATCTCGATGATTTAATATTCGAAATGTGACGACGCGTCCATTTTGCTTTTGGAACGATCCATCACTAAATGTTGCGAATATTTCTAGTAAAGCTCGAGACTCGGATCGTCTCTTCGTACGTTTTGTTTATCTGGAATAACAGAAAACAAAAAGGAAATCATTGCACAAAACGTTTAATTTTTAAATACTGCTTCATAATACTGCGACGATCTTATCTCGACGTTGATTTCCTCTCTTTGTATTTTCTTTCTCATCATCATAATTCTTCGACTTGACCCCACACACTGGCGTCTCTTTCGTCATGATAATAGCTCTAAACACGCCACACGAGGATTCACAAAGTCAAACAATAAATTACACATGACTCAGATCGTAATTCCTCGTTTATATAAATTTGCCCTTTCTCTCTCTCTCTCTCTCTCTCTCTCTCTCTCTCTCTCTCCCTCTCTCTCTCACGCCTCCTCTCGTTTCCGGAATTCGTTGCTTTCGTCAATAAAACTTCTCACTCTTCCAGAGGCTACGTCAATGAACGATGCTTCCGGAGCTTTGTCGTTGGATCGCTGCTCTTCATCACTTGATCTGCCAAATCAACCCCATAATTCGTCGAGGTATTATTTTCCTCTGCAACAAATAAAAAGCAACGAAGATGGATTAAATGTGAGAATAAATCATTAACGAGGACGAGGTCACTGACGAATCAATTTTTTTTTGAAAAGATTGATATTTTGTTCAAAACGTTGGACAAAACATTTTTTTTTTTCATAATTCCAAAAATTGTGTCATTGCAGCGCGAAATATTCTAGAAAGTAAATTTCGCGGACAATTCCGTTAGAAACCAAATAAACTGCCAAAATAAAGAAAATATTGTAATTTTTTTCAAATTTTGATATTTTTTTTCGACGATTCTTCACAAAAGGAGCAAAAATCAGTTTGGTCTCGACTCTTTCGAATTTTGAGGAGAATACAAATGAAGATGCGGAAAATCATTTAGTGTCATCGGCTTCAACAACTCGACGCTCTTATCTCCCCGTTCAAGCTTTATTTATTCTCTACGCTGATCCTTTCTCTGTTTCTCTCGCGGCGCGATAGGCTGCTAAATTTATTAGGGCACTTTAAATTCCTTGCAAGTAATTCGCGTTGAAACGTTAAATCCGTCGACGGACGTCCGCAAGCACTGCCAGTGAAAGAGTGCAGTAATCTCTATGACGCTCGCAGTTTTGCCTCTCTTATCAACACGCGTACGTCGTTAAAACTTTCTCCACCACCTTTCGTAGGGACTCTCCCAACCATAACCAACCATTTTCCTCCTCTTTTGTATTCTCCCTGTACAACACTCCACTTCTGTTCTCTTCTCAACGAGCTTGCTTTCAAAATTCAATCAAAAATTATAAAAAATTCGATAAAACCTTTTTTTTTTTCTAATAATTCCAAAAATTGTTTCACCGCAGCGAGAAATATTGTGGAAAGTCCCTTAGGAAGCAAATTTTACTCGTTTTGATCGTAAATTTAGCTGACAATTCCGTTATAAATGAAATTTATTGCAAAAATAACGGAAATTTTTGAAAATATGTAAAAAATATTTATTTCATCGTTATGAATAAAATGCCCACGATTTTTGACAAAATTTCATTTCCAGTGAACATTAAAAAGAAAATTTTGTTGAAAAAGATCGATATTTTGGTCGATACGTTGGATAAAACGTTTTTTTTAAAAACAATTCCAAAAATTGTGTCACTGCAGCGAAATATATTTTGGAAAATCCTTTCGGAAGTAAATTTCACTCGTTCCAATCGTAAATTTTGCTGACAATTCCGTCAAAATCCAAATTTATTGCCAAAATAAGGGAAATTTTGAAATTATCTTAAAAATGTTTAGTTTATTTTTGAATAAACTTCATATTTTTAGGGGAATTTGAAAATTTCATATTTGAAAAAGCCCGAGGGTTCAGGGACACCCCGTATATAGGTACAGCAGACTCGGTATAATCATTCGGCGATGTGATATTTTGCAGAATCGTTACAAGATGATCTGTCACGATTATCTCTTTGCCAAGTTCGTACAAACGAAGCTTCGGTTCACGACGAAACCGCAGAGACTCTCGGTTCAAGTAACGATACGATCACGTACTCGTTGAGACAAACGATCTTGCCGCTTTCACCCGCGGTGCATTATGAGTTGCTTTATCGTTTTGTTTTTTGTTTTTTTTTTTTTTTTTGTTTCCCAATTATGATTTTTATTACGACGATAAATCGGGTCATCGGTGGAATTCGGGACAATCGAGCAAACGTTAAAATGCAATTTTACCGGAGCAGAAATGAATATTTAACAAATTTTATATAATTGAATTTTTTTTTACGCGAAGAATTCGTCGGGCCATGATCGAAAATTTAAATTTAAATGTGATTTAAAATGATGATTTAACCATCAAATTTTAGGATAATTAAATTTTATTTGACTGAACGAAATTAGCTAATTAAAATAGCAACCTATTTGACATTTATTTGTTGCAAATAATTTGATTTATTTAATATATAAATCCCCTGAATTATGTAAAATAAATAGAAATTTTATTCGAACGTAATAAATATATATTATTTTTATCAAAAATAAATCTCGTTATTTTAAAAAGATAAATATTTCTTCAAATTCAATAAATAAGTATTGAGTCGAAAAAATGTTTTTCTAAACATACTCTTTTATTGATTTTTCATGAATTTTATCTCTGAGTGTGTCGAGTCTGTTTTCTCTTAGAATATCCATCTTTTTCGATCAAATTTTTGTCCCATCGTGTCTCCGCGACGGTTGCGTTCTATTTTGGACTCGCTCCTAGAAAATAGTATAGTTAAACGGTGAAACGTGTATATAGAGATGGTGGAGTACAAGGAACGACAAATCGGATGATATTTTTTCGATTAGGACGGCCTACGTAATCGTTGAGCATAAAATGAGGAGAGAGGGTTATAGAGATAACGAGGGCATGCACCCAAGGCTCGGTGTATGAAATCTCGAATTTCCTTCGACGAAATGCATGGGCCCTGGAGCAGGAGACAGAACGCATAGCGTACGAGCAAAGTACTCAACCATTTGTGCTTTACTACTCCGAGAGAGAGAGAGAGAGAGAGAGAGAGAGAGAAAAGTGTGTTCGCGTTCGTGGGTCAGAAAGGCCGGAGAGCTCGCGGTTTCTTATCTTTACGCATCTCTCCACGTCTCGCATTTAATTTAGCGGAGCCCCTTCGGCCGGCAATACGTACATATTCTCATATTTATACAAGGAGGCAATATATATATATATATGCGGAGCCGCGGCAAGTTTGAGCGTGCGTTAATCATCCGCACGATTATGCGAGCAGTCGCGCGGGCGTGTGCGCGCGTCCCCGTCTGCGCCGAGCTATATCTAGCCTGCGTTGCTTATATGCAAACCCGCGCCGCGCCAGAATGCGTGGGCATACCTGTAAAAAATATTTTTAAAAACAAAACTCTGGGCGCGAAACTGCCTCCTCTCCGCCGGATATTATCCACGAGTTTAGATTCTCCCAACAGGAAATACACGCGGGCCACACGTTGCGCGTTTAAAAAAAAAAAAAAAAATTTTTTCAAATAAATCACAAAATTCCATGAAATTCTAATAATTTCGAATTTTCCCATGCTCCCAACATGGGAACATTTATTGTTTTCTGTCTAGAGCGTGGACCGGAAATGCGAGTTCTCAATACAATAAAATTAACATTTTTACCCATGATTTTCGTTCGATTTTTAAATTTTTCACACGAGGCCGTTTATTTTAGAATTTTCATCATTTTAAGGGACTCCGTGCATTTTGATTATTGGTCGAAAATTCATGTGCATCAATCGCAGCGATTCCTATGGACGTATGTGTGTGTGTGTGTGTGTGTGTGTGTGTTCTAGGATTTGACGGTGAGAGGATTTTGGCCGGTCTAGCCAGCCAGGGACAAGGAGGCGGGGGAAGGGGGACATTGACGGGTCCAACCTCATTTTGCCATGGCTACGTCAACGAGAGACTGAATAATCGCGTCTGCGGTGTGTCGCACGCGTGTTGCATCAGCACCGCACCAACAAGCAACGCTTGCCAAACGTCTGACCAAATAACTCGAGCTCTGTTATACAAAGCCAAAGAGCAGAGGTGTGTTTCTCATTCAATCGCTCGGAACGTTCAGCCTCGTAATGGCTAATTTCGCAGAAAACCCCCCGAGGAAAATTCTCGCGCACTCGGTCATTAATTATCCGTTACCATTTCTCATTGGCACGAGGCCTCACCAGCTTACAGATTGTCGCACGATTCCTCATTAACGACAACTCGAAACGAGAAACCATTTATTTATAATCCTTGATTTTTTTTCGTCCAAATTTCCAATTTTACTTTTTCCTCGGAATCGTTTTTGATAATTCGACGAAAAATTGCAATTTTTTCATGCCCAGAACCATTTTTTTTGCAATGGTGACAAAAATTCTCACTTTTTGACGTTCAGAATTAGAATGAAGATTTATTAAAAAATAATAACAGAGGGTTTTGAGAAAAAAAATTTCAACTAAATATTTTTTTATTGAATCCCAAGAAATATTTATTTTTTTCCAATAACGAGCTTCACTTTTAACAAATACAAAATTTTATTTAAATAAATATTTCGTTTTTAATAAATTACATATTTATTACGTTTGAATAAAATTTCAATTTGTTTCGAATAATTAAGGAGATTCGAATATTAAATAAATCAAATTATTTGCAACAAATAAATGTCTATTAGATTGCAAATTAAATTCATTAATTTCTTTCAGTCAATTAAATTTCATTGATTTGTAATAAGTCATTGTTTTGGGTGTATTTGTGCACGACACTGGCTGGTGAAAAAATTCCTTTGTAAAATATGAATAAAAAATACTACGAAATCGTCCAGGGAGCCTTGATCAAATCGTCTTCGTTGTTTTTTCCTCAGAATTAGTATTATGCGCGCTTTCGAAAATCGTTTAAAAAACATGGTTGTCTGTCATCGATGTCGAATCGATTAATATTAAGAATTTCGAAAATTCGGTAGGCAGATGAAAATGGTCTTTAAAAATTCGAGTTCGAAAAATTCGAAGCCGCAGACGGCGCTACCTGACAGTCGTTATACATTTTATTTCGAAACGTGCAGTCTTGATAGGGATTTTCGAAACGTATCTACAGAAATGTCGATTTTTTTTCATTCGAATTGCACGTGACATTTTTTTTCTTTTTTTTCGTAATTAAAATTTTTATTTTATTTTTTTGCGTCAAACGTTCGAGAATCGCATCGATCTTTTTTCTTTCACAAATTTCACTGCTCCAGCCTGAAAAAAAAAAAAATTCAATACGGAATTTTGTCTCGGAGAAAAAATATGCTTTATAAACAATAATCGAAGACCCAGTTTCGTAAAAGTTGTACCACCGCCTATGCAATACAGAAAGTTCATGTTTTTATGTCTCCACCAACTCTGCTCTTGCTGGCTCTAAAACAACCTGTGCCTTGTCCAATTTGTGAAACATGAGAAAGTGTCGAAAGAGCACGAATTATACTCGCCAACATAACCGAATTTGGCAAGTCCAAATTCATCCATATCCCGAGCCATTGAACTTCAAAAAGTTAACAATTTTTTCACAATTAAAAAAAAGAAACATACTTTTGGCCATAAAAAATGAAATTAAGTGAAAATAGAAATATCATTGAAACATAATAAATAATAAATATTTAGAACAACATATTTATTCAAATAAAATTTGTCTATTCGTTAAAGACGAAGCTCGTTATTTGAAAAATCGGAAAATTCGGATCGAATTTTAAAAAATTTTCGTTAATATATTTTTCTATTTTTGATCGATATTTTTCGTGGCTGTAGTTTTTCCCATGCTTAACGTTCCCACACCATTGATACATGAAAAAATTAAATAAATTTGTCGCAGCGTGTTGGCGCAAAATATAAAAAAAAAAAAAAAAATTCATGACTCATTATTCGAGTTTCTCCCGCGATGAACGTCGCCAAAGTTTTTATCGCGCGAAAGCTCATTCGAAGCCACCACCGCCGAGCATGAGTGAGGATCTTTCCTTCATTTCGCATAATCTGTTTACCCTTGTCTCCTATCGTTGCTTGCCCTCGAGGCATCCCGCGTGTGTAAGAGTTGTGGCTCGATAAGAAACGGACAACGAAGCCTCGAGGCAATATTTCTCTTTCTCTCGCTCTCTCTCTCTCTCTCTCTCTCCCTCGGTGATTTGGCTGTGCACATAGATTCAAGTACATCAGAGAGAAGAGTCTCGTCTTCTTTTCTTCCGCCTTCGCGATCCGTCTTCTTCATTTTCCTTGCCCGCCCTTCGTTGTCCCTTTACTTTCCGTCTTATTTCTCAAACGCCTCGGGATCTATTACCATACTGGTGTATATACGCACACACTATTGTAACATACGACTAATGTATTGCGTACTCGCGGTCTACCCCGAGATATACCGTGATTCCACGTCTGAATAGCCAACAGCAATATTCTCCTTGCAAACTATCAATTTTTCTCTCCCTTGCTCTTTACAATCTTGCCTGTTTCTCGTCGTTGCTCCCAGCAGCAATTGTGAGCCTCTTGTGTCTTTTTTTCCCCTTTTATTTTCATTATTCACCTCGGAAATCTACTGATTCTTCATAAATATTAATACAGAGTGTCTGAAAAATGGTGCTCAAACTTTTGGCCACTTTGGGAACAACATTTGCTTGCCAAAGATCGATACGTTCGACTAAGCGTTTTGTTTGTTTGTTAATTATCCCAAAAATTGTGTCATTGCAGCGGGAAATATTCTAGAAAGTTCCTTCGGAAGTAAATTTTAGTCGTTCCAAAAAATATTGATAATTATGCAGGCCAAAGGAAAATTTGGAAATGATGAAAAAAATATTGGTAATTGTGCAACTCGATCGAAGCCAGACAAACCCAAACTGCATAATTACTAAAATATTCAGTTTACCGTGCGTTCGATAAAAAGTTCACGATTTTTACCAAAATTTCATTTCCAGTGTAAAAAATAGGAAAATTTTGAAAATATTGTTTGCCCGGTAATTGGCGATCGGTCTCGAAATGCTGGAGATTTTGGTTAGGAATTGAGAAACTCACCAACGTAGAAAGAGGTGTCGTAGGCGTCGCAGGGACCGGCGTGTCGAGTCTCCAGGACAAAGCCTGTGACGCAGGCGTCCTTGACGATATGACACCAGCTTGGATAAGTAATGTTGTTGGTAGCGCACAGTAGCGACGTGACTCCAGCATCTCGATCTCGAGCCCGATCTCGATTTCGGTCCCGAATGCGTTCGCGCTTCCGCGGACAGCGATAGGTACACGTTACGCATCTCGGACGTCCGGAGCTCATCTCTGTCAGGCACGTTTGTCCTTCCCGACATCGAATCGTCGTACAGTCCGCGTTTTCTGCAACAATAACCATCGGACAAACGATAAAAACACCGAAAATCCATTTTTTCCAAACTCGCCAACAATATTTATTACTTTAATCAATTATTTCAATTAATTTAACCAATTTTTTCAACATTTTTCTTCTACATAGTTATATCGAATAATTGAACACTAAAGTTTCCATGCATGGGCATAGGATTGAGATACTCAAATAATTCGACGACAATGTAGACGAAAAATGAGAAAAAAAAAAAAAAAAACATGGTGTATTTGATGCTAAATAATATAATGACGAAATTTTCATAAATTGTTATGATATTGTCGTGTGTAGTGAATCTCGAGTGTGTAAATTCTGAATGGTGACTCGAAGAGAGGACGTAAGACTAATTTAGTGATGCCACGTGCGAACGAGTCTGGAATAAGAAGGAAGAAACGTCGACACGAGAGTAAAGTTTCAAGGTTAATACAGCGTAATTGGGTGTGTGGTTGGGACACGTGCAGTCTGTCCCACAGTAATGCGGATATGCTCGCGTACACATGATTCGATGTTTTTCAACATCCATTAAAGTAACCCGAGGTGGATAAGATTAGCAGAGAAGTGTGATCGTTACGTAGGCCGGAAAATAATTTTCTAATCAGGAACTACGTGCTTTAGTCTCGTCTTTGGGTGTGCATGTGATTGTGCGTGTTGTCTGCTCAAGCCTTTCGGCATAACGGAGCTGAACGACACGTGTATTTTTTGAATTATCGTTCTGGAAGGAAGAAAAGGGCTGATGGTGTGTGTGTAGAGGGACTAAAGTACGAGTGACAAGCGATGTATTGTATAGAAGCTCTTTGCACGAGGATATGGGAGCGCGTAGCGTGTGTAATCGGTGTTGAAAAACAAGATTATAAAAAGCGTGTCTCACGATGGCGAAGAATTGGTACGAGAGAAAAAAGGGAGAGAATATATGATGCGACGAGGTTCTCGACCCTAGAGATCGAAGGAGCAACTGGCTCGTCGCATGTGGATCTCTTGAAACTTGAACTTTAATTCCTAGCAACTGTGTTCATCAATTGAACATAATATTTTTATCATCGTCACGAACAAACTAGTTGCTCGGTCCTCCTTGCCACCGATAAATACATCCTCGTGTCGTTTAACATACCGCGACGTCGTACCGCAATCATAACATCTTGTTGTCTCTTTCTTTTTTATTCTTGGTCCATCTCATCGAGCCTCCCTAACCTCCTGCTTTTGATAACACTTTGTTTGTGCATCGCGCGGGTCATCTTCGTCTTTTATAAACGGATCGCAGCGTGGCCAAGGTTATTATTAAATTGAGCTAGTCACAGACGCATGTGGAGGAAGTAAATTTTGCTGGAAAAGATGGATATTTTGTTCGATACGTTCGACGAAACGTTTTTTTTTGCAGCGATAAATATTCTGGAAAGTCCCTTTGGAAGAAAATTTTCATCGCTCCGATCGTAAATTTCGCTGACGATTTCGTTAGAAACCAAATTTACTGTCAAAATGACGATAATTTTTCGAATTATCGAAAAAATATTTAGTTTACCGTGTGAAACAAAATTTCGACGAGTTTTAATCAAATTTCATAGCCAGTGAAGATCGAAAAGAAATATTTGTTGGAAAAGATGGATATTTTGTTGGGGACGTTCGATTATATCGGTCCAAATCGGTTTTGCAGGAACCAGCATCCTGAATATTTAGTGAGACATTGTCTGCGGAGTGGCTAGGAAATAATTTGATAAAGCGAGAGAAAAGAGAGGGAGGGAAAGCGATGAGTTGATTGCGTTCATAGCCGAGAAGAGAGAGAGAGAGAGAGAGAGAGGGCGCGAGGGTGGAGGAAGAGACAGGAGGAAGAGCATCTGGGATGTGGGTCGTTGCTCGTCTGTGAACCCCTCCGGTGGCATTGACACGAGAGAGAATGAGCGAGAGAGGATTAGAGAGAGAGAAAGAGGAAAAAATACGATGCGAGACTCTCGACATGATGTCACGATGTCAAGGACCGAGAGGAGGAGATCGCGGCCGGTGGTGAACGGACGAGATCGACGTTGTTGTAATTGAAAGCATCTTGTGGGACTATTGTATAGGTAAATGGACGAGCCAATATATTACGATGCGTAACAACGACCAATGGGATGCTCCGTACAGATCCTTCTCGTTGCTCTTTTATTTATTTCCCTTTCCTGGGCCTCTCTCGCTCTTTGCGTTACGGTCATTGGCACGAGTGAGTAGTAGCCTTGAAATTTGGTGTTTGCGAACACACTCGAGCAAAGCTCAGCGTAGAAATCATACCAACACGATCCGCGGGACTGTCGCACCAAAGAAAAATCGGAAGTACAATTACTCTCCATAATAACGAGGTCACAAAGTCGCCTGGTCACACACCCCCCCCCCACAACCCCCCCCCCCCCCCCCCCCCCCCCCCCCCCCACCCCCCCCCCACCACCCCCCCTCACCACCCATCGCGTATTAACGCATTCCATTATATACTTTCCAGCCTCCTCCTGCTTATCCCTTCGTTGCTTTGCCTCTCTCAATCTATACACGTTTTGTAATGGATCTAATCATCACACGTTGCACACATACGACTCTTGAGCCTTTCCCACTCACCCAATCACTATACATATGTCTCTTTGTGTCTACGACATTTTTTAGTCAAACATGTAAACAAGTGAATGACGTTCGAGACCGCATCGTTCAGATCAGTTGAAAGAATTTTGTTTTTCTTTTTGGAAAAGATCGATATTTCGATCGTTTGTTTTAATTTATTAATCCCAAAAATTGTGTCGATGCAGCGAGATATATTCTTGAAAGTCTCTCCGGAAGCAAATTTTAGATCATAAATTTCGGTGACGATTCTGTTAGAAATCAAATCTGCTGCGAAAATTAGGGAAATTTTGAAATTATCGGAAAAACAAAAAACACATTTAATTTATAGTGTTCAACAAAATGCTCACGATTTTTAACGAAATTTCAATTATAATGAACATTGAAAACGAAATTTTAGTGAAAAAGATCGATATTTTGTTCGACACGTACGAATAAACGGTTTTTTTTTTAAATTAATTGCAAAAATTGTGTCATTGCAGCGAGAAATATTTTGGAAAATCCCTTCGGAAGCGAATTTGAATCGTTCCGATAGTAAATTTCGCTGACAATTTCGTTAGAAACGAAATCTGGTGTGAAAATTTTAAAAATATCGAAAAAATCTTCACCTTTTCGTGTTTATGAAAATATGAAAATTTGTTCGAGTCAGGACGACTGGAGCAAATTTTTCGGACACCCTTTAGATTGGACGTATTTTGCGGTTGCATATTGCTCGTTTTTCGATCAAATGAATGAGATACGTTTCGGTGGTGAAGAAAAATGTAGTCGGTATAATAAGGTGAGTAAGGAAAATAGTTATAAAAAGGTTTAGCTATTTCATGGTGGGGAATAATACGTAAATGCTTAATGTACTATTGGCGGAGTGTATTTTGTGATTTTCTTTGTGCGAAAGCTCTTTTGCGTCCGGAGAAAAAATGCGAGAATTCTCGGTAACGCGGAGATGCCGAGAGCAAGTCACGACTTTAGTTTTCTCCTCTCGCGGTAAGAATGCACTCCCTTTTCTGCTGCTGGAGAGAGACCGAGAGAGAGAGAGAGAGAGAGAGAGAGAGCGTGGAGTTGCGCGCGCGGATAAACGCGTCGCGCGGGCTCTCTTATGATTTATGATTCATATTGCAGAGTACAGAGAACGCCGGAGGTAAAAATAAGGAAAAAATAAAAAAAAGGAGAGAGAGAAGCAGTTGAATGCTCGGGGAATGCGTAGGACTATCGCATACCGCGGTTCACGAGCTCCTCGCCAAGTATTATAATGCTCCTTTACCCTTATAGTCACGCGGATACTCGAGCGTTGTGCTCGCGTACTCTGCGTGCATCATATGTTGCGATCTGTACCCACGGCAAAAGCGGAATAAATACGCAAAGAAATGGGCGGGCGCTTGCACGATTAGAATGAAAAGACGAAAAAAAATGTGTGCCGCGGAGATTAATCATTTTTTGATAACATTTTTGGAGGCCCGCGGACGTCGAGAGTCGTAGAAATTAGTACGAAACCATGGACGATGTCATGACTAAATGAAGGCTCGCGCAGAGCAGCGCGAGCAGTGGCAATGATTCGCTCAAAAGTTGACATTTACGTGTGGGACAATAAGAAAGGAGCTCGGGTTTGAGAAGTGCGCTTAATGCCAAGAACTAAATTTGTGCACCCTAATGATCCCCGAGCGTCGACTCATTCGATGTCAAACGCTTCTCGTCACTCGCTTTCTCGTGTCTCTCGTCTTAATTCAAATGCGAACGCACCCGCAAAGCCACCTGCGACTTACGTAACACTCCCAAGAGGGAGAAAGCTCCGGGAACCTCGAAAATAGGATCGCATCTCATGTGGCTCGTAAAACGAGCCAGAACTGAATGAAGATTTTTTTTCCTCAATAATCCCGAAAATTGGCTCATTTGCAGGCTCGAAATATTCTCGAAAATCCCTTCGGAAGAAAATTTAACTCGTTCCAATGGTAAATTTCGCTGATAATTCCATCAGAAAGCAAATAAACTGCGAAATTTTTTGAAGTAATCCAAAAAATATTTAGTTTATCGGAAATTTCTTGCTCGTAAGCGCAATACCGTTCGTCACCAAGATCGCACGCAAGATTTTCTAGGTCTCGCGTGTCCCGCGTCCTCGTCCTGCGCTATTATAAACATATCCTCTTGGTAAATGAAGGATAACTATCGGCTGTTAGTGTTTTATCCTTATTGCGGGCTCCCACAATATTTGTACACAGAAAAATATTGGTATGTACGATGAAATAGTGAAGATACTTGATGGTTTCCGCGTTTACGGTAGCCTCGGAGCTTTGCCTGAGTGCTTAGTTTTGCTGGCGGAAAGAGCAGCACCGGCAACGACAAATATGCACCATAAGGAACGACGTTTCTTCTCAGGGTATAGCAGTTAATATGTGTATCCACGCAGCGAGCAGAAGTTGATGGTTGGTGGTCGAGAGAAAACGCTTATTAACTATTTGCAATCGGAGCGAGGGAATGCGTTAGTTTTCTGGGCCGTTGGGCACGCGTGGTGAAAGCTAAAGATATATAATATGCTTTATATATATATATAGAACTGTAATAGCTGTTACATGCAGTAGTTCTTATTCGTAGGGTCGGTGGAGCTCGAGGCGAAATGGTATGTGTATGGTTAAGCCGATACGAGGCATAAACGCGGCGAGGAATAAATGCGACTGATCGCATTAGGGAAACAAATTTTCTGGAGGAGTGTGAAAAAAAAGTGCGCGTAATTGAAAAGATTCTTTTTATTTCAAAAACTATTTTTTTTTTTTATCATTTTTTCCACCAAAAATCACAAAAATGGTAAATTCATTGAAAAAAAAAATACATGGAATCAGTAAATTACGTAAAGTTCCAGTGACCTGCTGATGCGGGATCGAGCAAGATCTCAGGAAAGAGTTCGGTCAAAGTTGGATGAGTGGATGAGGAGAGTCGGAACGAGCAAAGACTTCTTCCGAGGCGTCTGCAAGCTTTTTGCTGCCCGCAACAACTTCGTATATAAACACATAATCATATATATATAATAATAATAATAAAAATATTATATATATATATATATAGATTGCGGTAGATTCTACAGTGGTTGGTGCAACGGGTTTTCGATACGAGCACAGGACGACGTGACGACGCACTCAATCTCCTTCCGCTTCTTATGCGGCCTTCCTCCTTTTTTCGTCTGGTCGTCGCAGCACAACACACACACACACGCACACACACACGCACACACACACACACACACACACACACAGAGATAATACACAGAAAAGTCTCTGTAGCAGTTGCGGATAAGGCGAAGCATCTTCTCGCCAAATTGTATCGAAAAAGTGAAGTGGAGAGTCGGTGCGACTCCGAAGAGGTGCCGGTCCACAGAATCACTGACACACAGAGACACAGCGGCCGGCATCTTACTTGGTAATATATCAGACACAGCTCAACTGGAAGGCAGGTAGCCGCAAAGATTCGTTCTATGCTCGTCGCTGCGAAATGAGGGGTTAATAAAAAGTCTGCCCACAAGGACGATCCCTGTGTGTGCATGGGTGTGGCTCCGTGTCTCCACGTACAGATATTTATTCCCTCCGGCGAATATATATATATATATATACGTATAAAAAGCCGCGGGGGTGTTGTGTGTGCATAATAATAAGAAAATCTCTCCCTCTCGTTTTTCTCTGCTCCGAGGTATCGATCCCAACCGCTTGTCAGTCGATTAATCACTCGCCCTCCACACCACACACACAGCACTCACCAGACTGCTCGTGTGGTAATTGTAATAGCCCATAAATTACCAGCATCTTACAAACCAACGAGCTCCTCGATTCTATCTCCCCCCCCCCCCCCCCCCCCCCCCCCCCCCCCCCCCCCCCCCCCCCCCCCCCCCCTTCTTCCCCCCCCCCCCCCCCCCCCCCCCCCACTCCTCGCGACCCCAACGTCCCCCGCCAGGCACGGAAACAAAGTCTACCAAGCTCGCGTATCCATTATGTAGCCCTTGAAACTTTGCCGATCTGTTATTTGTTGCTGTCACTGAGTTACCACGCGCGATGATGCATCGCGCATTGTACCCGCGAGAAAGGTCAACGTAAAATTTAAAAAAAATTAAAGTTACCTCGAGACCAAAAGGGTGGAATGAACGGGACAGCCCCCCCCCCCCACCATCACGCAGATTGTAAAAACACCTCTCTTCTTCACAGTAAGGAGGGTGGCTATACACACAACTATGTTTCCATCTTGAACGAATAGGGAAATTTGAAATGATTGGAATTCGATAACTTTTCGTAAACATACTCTTAAAATATTCTCATTTTTGAATTGAAATTTTGCGGAATAACAAATTTCGATTTATTAAATTTGAATATTTGAATTATAATTTGGATGAATTGAAAATTTTCAAATTTGATAATTTTCTAATCCAAATTTATTAAATTAACATTTTTAAATTTGAATTTATTTTTATTACACATATTATTACTTAGTATTCATTTATTATAATATATTTATTTATAAATTTAAATTTCATAAATTTCATAAATTAATTCTATTTATGAAATTTATGAAATTTATTATGAAACATCAGGAGCAGCCAGCCGGGGAACTCTTTTAGATTCCTCATAATTTTTCACTCCTATTGGGCCCTCGTAAGATTTTCCAAATATCCTAAGTCTCCCAAAGCTTCTCCATAATTGCTCTTCCGACTATTTAACAGCCTCCCCGTACGTTACGGGACACTTGAGCTCTCGCCCGTCGCCTCTGTCGCACTCAGTACACGAGATCTTATCCGCATTGGGATTTTTCGTTAATTAACTGCTGTGGAAAGCTCCGCGGTTAGCTCCGCGAGCTCCAATCAGGCTCGAGATACATCCGGATGAATGTTTCTCCATTGACGCTATTTATTCCTTGGTGAATCTCGCGCGAAGGATCGATCGCGACCGCTAACTATTCAATGTCAATGCCAATTAATATTGGTCGTCTACGCGGTCAATCAGACCGATTGAACGTTAAGGGAACGTTAAGAGTAAGGATGTACGCTGACGATTTAATCGAAGGATCGAGGTTGCTGCTCGATTTAGTTGGACAGCGATCGTTAGCAATTTCGTTTAAAAGACATAGAAAAATTCTTCCATGCCAATGCAATTTCTTATCTTCAATGTACGTGTCGCGTTAGTTGGGCGCTTCCTATAATCGCTCATTTTTTCAAATTATATTTACCAAACCAAATATTCTGCCAAAATACCAAAAATTTGGAAATTATTCAATAAATATTTAGTTTTCCGTGTTCAACAGTATTTCCACGATTTTCATTAACAGAGAAGATTAAAAAGGAAATTTTACTTTTTTTTTTTTCAATAATCCCAAAAATTGGGTCGATGCAGCGAGAAATATTCTAGAAAGTCCCTTTGGAATGAAATTTTAGTCGTTCCAATCGTTTATTTCGTTGACAATTCCGTTAGAAAGCAAAAGTACTGCCAAAATATCGAGAATTTCAAAATGATCCTTAAAATATTAAGTTTACCAAAAATATCGATGATTTTTTCAAATAATTCGGTTCCTTGGGAAATACAACGTTAAGGGCATCTCAGCAGCAAAGGTGAGACGTCCTCGTTGCAGCTTCTAGCTCTTATGATGAATTTGCGGCGGGCGCGGCGTGTTGTGTCTATGTCTCCCCAATGATTCGCGACAGCAGCCGCGGTATTTGCGAACGCGACGAGACTTTCGCACCTTTCGCGTGAGAGAGAGAGAGAGAGAGAGGAGCCTCGAGTGCGCGTACATTATATTTGTACTGCGACACCTCGTCTTCCTGGCACTTGGTCCGACGAGAGGCGAAGCCTCTCCGCCGATACATCAAGAGGGAACGATCTGAAAGGCCCTCGTTGTTTACTTATCTACTTGAATGTTGGCCGCGAGCTCGTGTGTGCCATGCACTCTGCTCTCTTCTTCGTCGTTCATCGTTTGCACTACAGCCGCACATTCCACACGCCGGTTGGAAAACAAAATGAAGAAAAATCAAATAAAAGGGAAATTGTGATGGTGGCCGCATGCACTGGAAATGGATTTTTGTTTAAAATCGTGGCCATTCTGTTAAACACGATAAATTCAATATTTTTTCGATTATTTCCAAATTTTCGTTATTTTCGCACTTAATTTGGTTTTTAACGGAATCGTCAGCGAAATTTACCATTGGAGCGAGTAAAATTTGCTTCCGGAAGGGACTTTCTAGAATATTTCGAGCTGCATGACACTATTTTTGGAATTATTGAGAAAAAAAAACGTTTAGTCGAACGTAACGAAGAAAATATCCATCTTCTCTCGAAAATCACATATTTGGGACGGCCCGTACCGGGGCGGCATTAAAAACGTCACTCGAGCCATGAAATTCGCAGGATTCTCGTGAATAAATCGGCAGCAGCGCGTTAATCCCATCGAAATAACGTAGAGAGTTTATAATTCACTCAAGTAACATCCAATGCGCGTCGGACTCGTACCCCAGAGAAGTGTTTACTACCAATTTATCTTTTCGTCGCTCACATATTACTTTCCACATGAATATCGTTTCATGTTGGGAGGATAAGCAGCGCATTCGTCTTGCGTAAACGACGAGCAAACGATGCCCCACGAAATGTGCTCTAGGAAGGAGAATTCATCCTCGTTTTCTCTTTGTTTTTATGGACCGAGTGACATTTCGAATGCGGGCTGGCCCGTGCAAGTGATGACTCCAGATTCCCCCCTTCCCCCTGAAACAGACCATCACCATTTCTTATTTATTTTTTCACTCATTTTTTGTTGTTGTTATTTTTCTCAATTTTTAAATTTCATTATTTAGATATTTTTTTGTTATTTTGCAAGATTTATTTTTTATTTACTGATTTTGGTTTTATTTATTTTTTAACGCCAGAGGAAAACTCTCGGGCCATGCAATACGATTGGAAAAGTGGGCTGAGACTCTATTCGCTTCGAACAGACGCCCACGTCGCAATTATTTTTTATTTATTATTATTTATTATTATTAATTTTTTGATTTACTTTTGAAAGGCTCACGATCGGGTTAGTGCCTTGATCGAAATTTTTAGGCCCTGGAGGCTATTTTATGATAAAAGATTCGCTGATAACTCTGAGACCGAACGATGACGCCGATATTGAGGCTCCAACGATAACTTTTGTTATGGTCGATCGACCCCAGACTTTGCCTCGTGCGACACGACGATAAAAAAAATAATTAACGTCATTTTTTCAATTGTATTTTTGTTTATCATCGGTTGACGTGAAATTTGAAAAGTGCATGGCAAGCCTCAAGGAGCAGCAAAAGCGCCGTTGCATTATAAGAATGAACGAGTCGCTGCGAGACTGTTGGTCGAGGCAAGAAAAGAAACTGCCAACTGCCCGAAGCGAGAAGGCGATGAGGGGGCAGGAAAAGGGCTCAGAGAGATGGGATGAAACGGACGGCATACCTCGCGCACGGTCGTGCCAGGAAGCCTCCTCTCTCCTTTCCCTTTAAGGTGCTCAACCTTGTTTGCATTGGTTGGTGCAACGTCTTGCCCTCGCGACGTCCACTCTCCCCATGGACAAGAGAACATGGCAGAAATAATATATACAATGTCACCCATGGCTCTATCTCCTGGCCCAGAGACACTCAGAGATTAATCTACATCTCTTAAGGACCTTCCGAGCCGCGAGTCCTTCCGTTCGGTGCATATATCCTTATAACCAATTGGAGCCCTTAAGCTTGACTGTGTGACAGCACAATGAGTTGAACGAGGTCAGGAATCGAGGAGAATAAACAAAAAAAAATCTTTCCTCCCAAAAAAAAGGAGATTTTCTTGGCCAAAAGTCCGGAAGAGCCGGTTCCTGCCATCTATTCCCCCCCCCCCCCCGACCTATGATGCGCAAATGAATTTTTTTGAAAAATCTTCGGCATTTTTGTTGGAGACGGTAAACTTGATATTTTTGGATTAATTTCAAAATTTTCGTCATTTTGGCAATAAATTTTCTTTCTAACGGAATCGTCAGCGATATTTACGATTGGAATGAATAAAATTTTATTTTCAGCTGCAATGACACAATTTTTCGGATTATCCAACAACAAAAAACGTTTAATCGAACAAAATATCCATCTTTTTCAACAAAATTTTCTTTTCAACGTGAAAATTTCGATTGTGCAACGGCAATAAGGTCTGGCTCGAAAAACTTTTCTTTTTTTTTTCGTCCTTTTCATAATTGATGATAATTATACACAGATCGGAGGAGGAGAAAGTTGGAGAATGTAGAATCTGATTTTTGTACTTGATACTCGGGATCCGGGAAGATTCTGCACGAGATGGAAAGTTTGGGGGATCCGAAGATGCGAGCACAAGACGAATAACGATAAAGTCAATGACGAGGGGAAGAAAGCGGCTAGTTATTTATGGACGGTACTGAATGATGGCGGGGGTGGAATTCGGTCTTCTCTCTTTTTATTCTCGTAAGAATCGCAAACGTAAAAGGTCGCGCACGGCTCGGGTTCCCAAACTTGAATATGCCGGTTGCGTGGGTGTAACGTTGCTCCACTCAAACTCTTTCATTATTCTTCTCTCTCTCCCTCTCTCTCTCTCTCTCTCTCTCTCTCTCTCGCCCATCCCCCCCCCCCCCCCTCTCTCTCTCGCACGCATTTTCTGTACGTCCGACGATGCGGTGAATGACCGGATGGCAAGGACGCGACAAGGACATGCAGCGGTGTGCGAATGCGTTCACCATCAGCAGCGTAATATAGCGGTAGCCTTCCGGACTTTGAGGCTCTTCCAAATATCGATTATGTCATCCCATTAGAAAATGATAATTAAGATAATTTTACTAAAAATCGATAATATATTTTGTTGGAAAAAATCGATTTTTTCTTCGATGCGTTCGAGTGAACGTTTTTTTTTTTTTTTTTTTTTTTTTTTTTTTTTTTTTTTTTTTTTTTTTTTTTTTTTTTTTTTTTTTTTTTTTTTTTTTTTTTTTTTTTTTTTTTAAAAACCAAATTTACTGCCAAAATAACAAAAATTTTGAAATTACCCTAAAAAATATCCAGTTTTTCGTGCCTCAACAAAATCACCACGATTTTTAACAAAATTTCGTTCCCACTTCGATGTCGTAATCGTTTTCTCTCGCAGAAAGACCCACACCACTCTCATTATGAGATCGAGAGAAAAATGGGCCTATCGAAAGGGTTTCTCCTTCCCCATTTATCCCTCTTCCCTTTTCATCCTTCACCCATCCAAGTCACTTCATTTTCTTCCTTTCTCTCTCTCTCTCTCTCTCTCAGTGACTTATAGAGAGGAATACATCGAAGAAAGAGTGGGAGGATGCCGAAAATAAACCCGCGGGAGTGAAGAGGCGCCTGTGGGCACGTCGACGTGTAAACATCGTAAACTGGTATGCGGGAATGCAGAATGCATCGAAACAGAGAGACAGTCAATTCTTTTACCACAACCACCAGCCTCTCGTATCGCAAATATATTCGTACCAGCCTCTCTCTCTCTCTCTCTCTCTCTCGCTGTCTTTGGCAGGAAATATTATTATCTTGCCGAGACGGAGATGACCGAATGCCACGATTACACGCACACAAACAAATGGCTAAGTTGAAATTTTTCATCGATTAATCGACGAGAAATAGTTGTATAAATTCTATCAAGCGTTTGTCTCCTGATCGATCTAATTTTCATTATTAATTTATTTTATTTTAATAATTAATTTTTTTTTTCTTTAAAATTTTTTTTTATTTTCAAATCTTTCGTTCGCCTTGCTCGTCTGGCTGCGTTAGCAAATACGAACGCGCGCGCGATAACGATACGAGATAGTAAACGAGAAATTATCATGCATAAATGCATATTTATCGTATTTATTTCACACAAGCCTGTATGACACAAATTCCTTCACAAGTAAATTCCATAAAGGTAATACACCGTATATTTAGTCTCGAGTCAAGTAGACGGGAGATACGAGTCGATAGAAATTCCGAAACGGCTTTTTATGTAATTGCCCATTTAGCTGTCGAGGCTAAAACAACCAAATGCCAGAAGGAAAAGGGTTTCGTGGGGAAAAAAAAAACAAAAAAAAACTGACGGTGGAGCGCGACCATTTTCTTCAATTTTTTGTTTTTTCAATGAATAAACATTTTTACCGAACTTACGGGACATTTCCAATCCAAATTCTTCACTGGAAATGAAATTTTGTTAAAAATCGTCGTCATTCTCCGTTGAACACGGTGAGCTAAATATTTTTTGAATAATCTCAAAATTTTCGTTATTTTGGAATCGTCCGCGAAATGAACGATCGGAACGAGTAAAAATTGCTTCCGGAGGGACTTTCTAGAATATTTCTCGTCGCAATGACACCATTTTTGGGATTATTCGAAAATAAAAACGTTCAGTCGATCGTATCGAACGAAATATCGATTTTTTCGAAAAAAAATTATGTTTTCAATGTCCGGCCGAAATTTCCGTAAAATTTGGAGATGGACAGAGGAGCCAAGGTGCAGAAAGGAAGTGGACAACATTTTTTGAACGTTAGAGAAAAAGTGAAAGAGACTGTGAGAGATCGAGAGAGAGAGAGAGAGAGAAGAAGACGAAAAGATAACAATAAGGCCCACGATTTCGATGCAAACCCATTGGGCATCTCTTTTTCTTGCTTGCGAGAGACAAGGAGGAGAAGATGTTTTCGTTAAGCGAAAAAGGGCTTGTTCTGGTTTGTTTGCGTGAGTGTGCGTGCAACCGTTTGCAGCAGGACGTGTCCTCTTTAAGATGCAGCAACCACAACAACAATCCCCTCTGCCGAGGCAGACTGCAATCTTGAGCTCTGGCCGGTGCTAAAAAAACTCGCGGAAGGGAGAGTGCGGAAGGGAGGGAGAGGGGAGCCGAGGGGGCTTCATCGACGCGCCTTAAAATTCTATTTTTAAATCCGTCCACTGCATCGCGGACTCGGCACGTTTTGTTATTCCACGTCTCTTTCATATGGGACCTCGCGCTATAATTCTTCCTACAAAGGGTTTCATGTATTTCGTCGATTCGCGAGCCCAAACCATATTTTTCCCGACAATTAGACATTTATTGAACAACTTGAATTACGAAATTCTTGGCTTATATTTGCCGTTTGTCATATCGTCGCAAATATTCCGGACGAACCGGAAGTTTCGTGGGGAAAAAAAAAATTTTCGCGTCTCTGGATTTTTTGAATTAATTATTTTTTTTTTTTCTAATAAGGAAATTTATTTTTGATAAATATTAAATTTTATTCAAATAAATTACATATTTTTTACGTTCAAATAAATTTTTTTTTTTTTTCTAAAAAAAAAAAAAAAAAAAAAAAAAAAAAAAAAACAAATTCCGGGCGACGAGAAAAAATGCCCTCAAAGTCTCCGAACGATTTTTCCGTCCATTCAATGACGTTTATTCGTTTTCCTCTTAAAATATTTTGTTCGCGATGACGAAAGTTAAGGATTAAATGAAAAAATGGGCGTTTAAAAACTTACGTTTACAGTGACCCTTATAGGCGACCGGAATGGCCCGGCCAGCGCGACAGGCCGCCAGTCGCAGGTGGCAGGCACTCTTGTATGTGTTTCCGTCTGCTCCGCAAACGGGTCGTGCACCGGCGACTTGATGAGACGCCTGAGGGCACCTCCTGGCGCACTTCACGCAATGAGGGCTCAGATTTTGGTCGAGAAGGCAGCTTCGACCCTGGCCGCAGCGCACCCGTGCGCATGAACCTGCTCGACACTTTACACGTTATTATTCGCGATGATAACTTCCCACATATGTGCGACTCGCCAAACATTTCCTCCTCAATTATTAAACTCTCTCTTAACATTATTTCCATTTAGTTTCATCAAATTTCATGAATAAAAAAATGATGAATTTATTAAAATATTTTAATTCAAATAAATTCGGCAAAAAATTATATTTTTTTCTCGCAACTTGGATTTTCATTTGCTCGTCAATTATTACCGTCTCTCTTAATATATTTCGATTCAGTTTTGCCAACTTTCATGAAGGAAAAAATTCTCAATTAATTACAATATTTAAATTAATATATATTTCGAAAAAAAAAAAAAGATTTTTTTTCTCCAAACTTCCATTTTCATTCTCTCATCAATTATTTCATTAAATTCATTAAAACGTTTCAATTAAAATGAATGCGGAAAAATAAAATTAATTTATTTTTCGCCACTTGGATTTTTGCAAGTCTCGTCGAGTACAATCCAGCCAATCAGTATTCCGGACGATAATGAAGCGGGCTTATTGTGCTCCTGGATCCCACTTCAGCTGTCGCTGGCTGAAAGCTTCTCTTCCTTTCCATTTTATTATTAGCCGTAAGTACTTTTTAGTCACGGTATTCGTGCCGCATCGGACAACAAAAACGTCAGGTACTCTTTTCATCTTCGAAACGTATATGCAATGAAAATAAATAAAAAAACAAAATATATTGTCAATTAATGGTGAGGTATCGTATCAGCGCACAGGCTAGGCCGAAAATCATCTCCAAGATTTTTCGAATAAGATTTCCATGCGACCAAAAATTCTCACTCTGTTTTTTCTCTTTACTTTTTTCCTTTTGCTTTTTCTCTTTTCTCTCGGGCCGCGTTTAGGCTTATATTGGCGACGATTAATGAAGAAACAGGATCGAAATTCGATCGTTCGTGTTTGCCGATCGGAATGGTCGGAGAGTATCGTGAAATATAAAAAGGATTGGGCTAAAGAGAAAGAGAGACATGGTCTGACGTGGTAAGTGTCGCGTCGCGTTACCATTGAGGTTTCATTGGAGTCTTCAGTCTATACGGAAGCATTGTGACGGCGAAACCTGGCTAAGGATATCGAATTTCTGCGGTTTACCAGCGAAGCGGCGAACAATGCGCTGCGCGTTCAGAGTGCACTCTTTGCTCTCGCTCGCTCCTTCGCTTTTCTCGCTTCTTAACAGGCAACGCCTCACCGCTACACAGACAACATCTTAACTCAATTGATTATAATCGCCGCGGTCGAGGCAACATCATTCCTAGCGAATTATTTTGCCTCGCATTCCACCTTAATTAATCACAACGCGGCATCATTGAGACAAATTCATAATTGACGAGTCAAATGAACCCGAAAACGTCGAGAAATGTCATTAGGTCAATTTAAATCCGCACTGAAAACCAAATTTTGTTGAAAAATATCGATATTTTATTCGATCCGGCCGATTAAACGGTTTGTTTTTTTTTTTTAATAATCCCAAAAATTGTCACATTGCAGGTGAAAATATTGTACAAAGTTTTTTCGGGGCAAATTTTCGTCAGTCCAATCGTAAATTTGTCTGACAATTCCGTTAGAAACCGAATGGATTGCCAAAATAAGGAAAATTTTGAAATAATATTTAGTTAATCGTGTTATAAAAAATATCGATGATTTTTAACGAAATTTAATGAACAGTGGGTGATTAGAAAAGTATGTACGGGATCGTTACTCACTTTGGCAGTAGCCGTTGTAAGCAACAGTGAGCTCGTGACTGCCCTTTTTGCAGGCTCTCTTTTTCAGTCTGCAAAGGCTCCGGTAGCTTCGACCATCGGTACCACAAACCGGACCTCCACCTCGGGGAGCTTTGCACTCCGGGCTGCATACGCAACGGGGTCGTCCTCTTCGGACAACGCACTTTTTACCCTCCTCGCAGCGTACTTCCGCGCAACTTTCTGCAACAATTAAAATCCCTCGGATGACAAAAGCTCAAGAATCTTTCGGGCGGTTCAGACAAAAATTATTTCTTCCCGAAAAATGCTCGATGAATTTCATGGACATTCGGTGGACAAGGAGGTGAAAATTTTTTCATTTTTTTAATTCCATTTTATTTTATCTCGTCCTTTTATTTCAATATCCGAGCGGGTCTGGATTTTTTGAAATCAAGATCGCTTCGATACCAAAGCTTCTCATATTCATTTTTCGCGGCAAACTTTTTGCCTCATTGAATCGAAGGTATCTCTGACCACAGACCAACATCTGCGGTCTTGTAAATAAAACGGAGCTAAAGTTTATCAAGGATGCATCTAATGCAGTCGTGCACTTTTTGCTCAATTATCCCATGTCCTTAATTCCAAATAGGAGTCAACGACATTACGGTCAAAAACGCTCGATTCATTGATCGAGGTAATTCCAATTTTTAATAATTATCCAAATTTATAACAAACAACCAAATGAAAATATAAATTCTCGCCAATTATCAACCAATCAATGAATAATTATTAAATAATGGAAATGGTGAATTAATAACGGATTGTCAATTCGTTAAAATCTCGTCAATCAATAATTCATTAATAAATGATAAATTATTATTAATTATTTTATTTATAATTAAAAAATTAATTATGAAAATTAATTGAATTATTTAATTATGTCATTTATAATTTAAAAAATAATTATGATAATACATTTAATTACTCCGTAATTATTGGCTGATTATATTTTTGGGGCATTTCATGAGGATCTTAAAGCCTGAAACCGACTTGAAAGTTTGCTTACCCCTGCATGGCCGACAATGTACGCCGCCTCCGAGAACCCTCCAGAAAAAGAGACTCCCGCTGTCGAGATCCTCCTCGGAGTAAGCAGTTGCAGCCGCTGCGTTCGACGCACAACACTCTTGGCGAGTTACGTCTTGAGACAAAAGTTCTTTGCAGCGTCCATTACTAATGGACGACCAGCATATACCGCCTGTAACAATAAACAAATATTTTTCATCTTTATTTTCCATTCCATTACGACCTGGGCCTATGTACGAATAGAAATTTTCATGCTAACGTTCGTTCCAAATATTGTTAAATTTTCACTCCCAAATTTTCGAAAATTCCACCGCAACACACATTTTTCAATTTATTTTTATTTTCATTTTTTTTTTTTTTTAATACAATTAATTCAATTGAATTAATTTGAATTTTTTTCAAAAATCTCATAAACTAAATAAATCAATAAATAAAAATAATCATAATAAATTAAATAAATTCGAATTAAGTCATTAAATCAAATTAAATTAATTAATTTTTTTGTGCTTCTTCTGATATTTTTTTTTCTCTCTGTCCCTCCCAATCTCTTGGAAACTTGTGCTCCGTTTTCGCTTTCTATCTCGTCCATTAGGTTTTTCCGTTAGCCACCCATTGTCGGATAATTCACAAAAAGACCAGGAAAATCTAAAAGTTATTCGCCCTGCTTCGGCTCATCTCGTCGGTACGAAAAGGACGTTTCCGACACGCAATGGCGGCGACGCACCGGTCGCTCCACATTTTTTTCTCTCTGCCTACTCTTTTTATTCTTCCCCTTTCTTTTTTCGCAATCCTTTTGCTTTCCTTTGCCGCAAGGAGTTTTCTTTCGCGCGTCAGCTATGCTTGGTGCGCCGAGCTCGCAGCCCTCGGCATCCACGGCTTGCATTCCACGTGGCATGACACTCTCCACGAGACCCTGCTCCGCACACAACGCGCCCATGTCAACCTGCTCTTACGTCTCTCTTTTTCCTTTATTTTATTTAATAAGCCCCCCCCCCCCCACCCTCTCCTCCGCTCCATTGGGAATGAAATAAATATTTTTTGGATTATTTCAAATTTTTCCTCATTTTGGGAGTTGAAATAAAAAAAAAAAAGTTGAAAAAAAATAACGTTTAGTTGGACGAATCGAAGAAAATGTCGATCTTTTGCAACAAAATTTTCTTTTCAATGTTTCCTGGAAATGAAATATAGTTAAAAATCGTAGGAATTTTGTTGAACTCGGTAAACTAAATATATTTTGGATAATTTGAAAATTTTCTTTATTTTGATAGTAAATTTGATTTCTAACGGAATTGTAAACGATCGGAACGTCTAACTTTTACTTGCGAAAGGACTTTCTAGAATATTTCTCGCTGCAATGACAAAATATTTGGGAATATTGGAAAAAAATGTTTAGACGGACGTAAGAAAGTTTTTCTTCCATTTTTTTCATGGTATTTATTCGGTAATTTGAGTAAAAATGAGAAATGATTGTCAGAGGAAAAAGCGAAAGTAGTTTCGGAACGGTAGAGGTAAAATATTTAGTACGGTTGAATTTTTGAACGGTTTGCTGGAAAAGGATTGCGGGAATGCCGATGCTCTTGTGCGGCTCTACGTCTTACGCCGTTTACGCTTAATTAACGCGTCCGCGATTGCCTGAGAGAAGTAGAAAGAATGCGTGCTGGCGCGTGCGCTGAAGCGATTAGCCCACTGCAAAAGTAGAACAAGGTCCTGGCCTACGCACCACACACTTTACCAGACTGAAAAATTGACGTCGTAGATGACGACCAGTCAGGGGAATATGTACAGACTCCGGGACACTTGTCAACTTTATCGTCTACTGTCCCGAGCGCTTGTCGAGTTTTTGTTTTCTCAACGGAAATTTCAATGAAATTTCATTTTCTTCGACACGGTTGTCGTTTTTTATTTGATGTTTTGTTTTTTTCAATGAAAAAATAACGAAATGAAATTGATGAAATGAATAAGAAAAATTTTGAAAAAATATTTAGTTTACCGGTTTGAATAAAATGTCGACGATTTTTAACAAAATTTCATTTCCAGTCAACGTTGAAAACAAAATGCGGCGCAGCCGATCAACTCGGCCGGTTGGCTTTGCCACTGACCTCCCTTAACTCTTGCCCGCCAGCTCGTCGACCGACGCTCAATTCTCTCTCTCTCTCTCTCTCTCTCTCTCTCTCACTCTCGGACCTCTCGTCGTATATGTATAGCGCAAAGATTTGGCGAATGTTCTTTTGGTCGGTTGATCGGGCGCGGCGCAAAGGCAAGCTTCTCCGTTCATCCGTTATTTTTCGCCATTCGATTCGACTCATCAAAACCATTATTCGATCAGTGAGAACTAAAAATAAGTTAAGTTTTATTAAAACTTTGATTTTTCAATAAAAAATTTGATTTTTTATGAAAAATTTGAAGGATTTGATTTTTTTCATTCACCGAATCGTCTCGATGAGAATAAGTGAAGAAATGTTTGTTCATATTTGACGGAAAATATAGTGTTTTGTTGAAAAAAAGAATAAAGTTGAAAGACTCGAGAGAGGACAAAAGGATTGGAGAGAAAATGACACACGCGGTTGGTTATCCAAGGGACAGAGATAATGAGGGTACGGACCGCATGAGAAACTCGAGCGCATTGCCTGAAATTACTGAACTCTGTGGCGAGGATTCGCCTCTGCGTACTTGTTCCTCGCGGGCAACATTATAAACGTAACCGCAGTTGACCGAGACCGCAAAGCACGTTTGAACTTGGACAAAGTACACGATTGTCAGAGTACAGCCAGCCAATGACTTTTACCCCGTGTCCCCGCCAAAGAGTCTCCGCTCTCAAATTTTCTTTCCTCGAAAATAAATCAAGAGAAACATGACGCCTTTGATTTTTCTAGATAAAACGCCTGCAAGTCGGTCCACCAATGAGCAATTTTATGAAAAATGGCTTGGGCCTATTACTTTTTTGTTTCATTTCAATTTTTTGTTTTTTTTTTTATTCAATATTTAATAAGAATCGTGAGTACTGTGAAAAAAAAAAACAAACAAAATTTCGTTGCGTTCCACAGCCAGAATATTTTAATTAATTTATATCAAAATTAATGAATTTCTTTCATTCAAATAAATCTTATCGATTTTCAATAAATCTTTTTTCCCTATGGCAAACTTTAGCATCCCAGTTTTCTCTATAAGATAAAAAACGTCCAGAAATTAGTTAAAAAAATGTGCATGTGTTCGTATAAAAATGGTATTGAGAAAAAAAAAAGAAATATTTGAAATTTTGATACTCGGGAATGGCAGGGGCGTTTAACGCTTTTCAGGGTATAATGTCCGAATGGTTCAGCATCAACACGCTACCCAGCGAGATCTTTTGCCCATAAGCATTGGTTCTTTTGGTGGTAAATGCATCCGCAACATGAAAACAACTTTTAAAGAGTTTCTTCTTCATTAAGTGGCGACAAGACGCAGCTCGTTCGTATTTTGGGTAAAAAGATCGCCCAGGAATAATGCGGAGCCAGGGCAAAAACCTTTTTTCGCACTGTATGGCGTAAAGGAAAAGAGTGAACTGACGAGATAATGTCCATAATTTATACCGACAGTTTTGTATGTGGGATCGAGATGAGCGGCTATAAAATTGGCAACAATGTTTCATCAACGATTGCTACCCATATTAGCCGTGGTAATAATATGATTGTTTCGCTTATGGGGTTTTCCTTATTTCGCGCTACAACAACTATACCGTACTCCCAATTATGTGTGACGACCGGTAGACATGAACAGCAGCATCGGGGGGGGGGGGGCTACGTGAGGACGACGCCAAGAGGAAAGGAGAGTCAGAGAAGCTGCAATGAGAAACCGGGTCCGGGAGAAATTCTGGGAGTAATGGAAAAAGACTGTTGCGGGTGAGCGGCCTGTGGGATCGAAGGATACCGTGCGGAAATGAAATTTCGTTAAAAATCGTCGGCATATTCTATTCTACACAGTAAATTCAATATTTTTGGGATTAATTGAAAAATTTTCGTTGTTTTGGCAGTAGATTTGGTTTCTCATGGAATTGTCAGCGAAATTCACGATTGGGAGGCCTGGAATTTGCTCGAGTTGACTTTTTCGAATATTTCGAGGACGATTTGGAAAAAATAAATTTAGGAAAGATTTGTTTGGATTCAATACTTGTTTATCGAATCCCAGGAAATATTGAATCTTTTGAAATAACAGGATTTATTTTTAATAAATATACAATTTTATTTGAATGAAAATGTTATTTAAAATAAATGACATATTTATTAGGTTCAAATAAAATAACAATTTATTTTGAATAATTCATAAAATTGATAAATCAATTAAATTATTTGAAAAAAAAAAATCAATGCGTCTATTATTGAAATTCTTTCAGTGAAATAAATTTGATTGATTTTTAATAAATCTTTTTTCCGGCTGTATAAAATGAGGTTGAGTCCCCTCGACATTTTTTCGGCTTTTTTCTTTTCATATAAAGTTAAAAGTACGTCGATCCAATTTGACGATAAAATTATCGAGGGAGAGTCGAAAAGTTTGGAAAATTCGATGCGGCCAAAAGATTGTTCGACGGTCAATCGAGAGGAAAGAAAATAATTCGGAGGTTTCAATGTGTTTGGGGGAATTTAGCGGAAACGCGGGTTTTGCTCGGAATCTCTGTGGGAACGAGCCATATGTACATACGTCGTCGAAGCATGTACAGCCAAGTGTTTGACCCAGAAATGCTGACTCGCGAGAGAGAATGGGGAGTCGGGCGTCAAAGACCCTCGTGTGTTCTCTCGTCATCGCGCGCGGCTTAGTGTGTGAGGGTCGAGTGCCGCGACAACAGCAGGAGGCCCGCGTAAAAGGTCACACTTTCCGCTGGGTTAACGTACGACCGGGTAAATAAATGTATGGCACCACAAAACATCGCGATCAACACTCTCTCCGTCCTTGTTGCGCCAAAGGGTGTGAACAACTCACCCGACCCTCCGAGGAAAATGCAATCCACAAAAAAATACGAAATTCTTAATGGTAAAGAAAATGATAAAAAACAAAAAAGTTTGGTCGAACGTATCGAAGAAAATATTGTTTTTGAAAATTGAAATTTTCTTCAAAATCGTGGCAATTTTGTTGAATGCACGGTAAACTAAATATTTCTTGGATTATTTTCAAATTTTCGTTTTTTATCCAGGAGATTTTTGATGCAATTATCAACAAAATTAACGATCGGAACGACTAAAAAATTTGCTTCCGAAGGGACTTTCTAGAATATTTCTCGCCGCAATGCCACAATTTTTGGGATTAAAAAAAAAAAAGCCTTGGACAAACGTATCGATATTTTGCAATAAAATTTTGTCGTCAGTGTCTGACAGGGAAAAAAAAAGTCAAATTTTTTCTTTATAATTGTTGAAATAGCATTGAGGATTATCCATAAAATAAAAAAAGGGCTCGAGGTCGAAGGGCGTTCTTATTGTTGAAAATATCTCGAGCCTAAAGGGAATTGTTTGATTTTTTGAAATCGTTTTTCACATGCAGCGAGGTTTAAAATGTTTCCATTCAAAATGAAAGTGCACACGTAGCGTCTTTTGCCGGAATTTGTATATATTTGGCGGGCAACAAGAGTGCATTCAATGCTAATTTGCCGGGAAGAGGATACGATTTAAAAAAATCGAGGACATCGGCCTCCGACGCACCGAAGAACAAGAGGAGAAAGAGACGGAGTGATAAATCCGAGGGAGGGGTAAAAGCAGCAAAGAATTGGCCATAGCATCGCACAAGCACCGTGCCACTTGTTGCACCAGATACATACGATACGGTGCTATCCTCTACGTGGTCAAAAGTAGTTTCAACTTTTTTTTATTCCTCCTTCTTATAAACCGATTGAGAAACGGATCTCGTCATAAATTATACTCGAGCCTTTCGACTTATGAATAGTTTCATTTTTTTTCTCTTTATCGTGTTAATTATTTGAATGGAGGAGCGTATGCAGCGCGTGAGAAATCGACACAACACTCGCGACGATTAACTTTTCTCTCCTTGAGACGTCGAAAACGTTAACGATGTGTCTCCGCACGTCTGAGCACGCAATGTTACTATTATGTGTACATAAACTTTTCTGTCTGCTCTGATTCATTCAACAGTTACACGAGTCTCATTCAACGTGTCCCATTCGGCACTTGTCATTGCGTTTACTCTACCAACACACACACACACAACTACAAATATATGTTAATGGCTGCATTGTTTTTACTTGGAGAAACTGGACACATCGATATCGACGTTGAGTCTAGTCAAGATATTGCTCATTTTATTTCGTCATGGTATTTTAGTCTGAGGATAAAGCGATCGGATCAGGGGAAATGAAATTTTGTTCAAAATCTCGGGCATTTTCTTGAACGCACGGTAAACTTCATATTTTTTGCATTATTTCAAAATTTTATTCATTTTGCCGGTAAATTTGCTTTCTAACGGAATTGTCAGCGAAATTTACAATTGGAACGACTCAAATTTACTTCCGAAGCAACTTTCTAGAATATTTCTCGCTGCAATGACACCATTTTTCGAATTATTAAAACAAAAAAACGTTTAGTCCAACGTATCGAACTAAATATCCATCTTTTCCAACATAATTTTGTTTTCAATCATCAATATTGCCCACGTTCGTGCACCAATCAATTGGAAATGACTGACAGCTTGTCTTCAGAATATCCCGTAGACAAATATAACTCTTACCGGAAGTAGAATTGAGCTTGGTGAATTTTCAAGAAGAAAAACTAAACCATCAATCAATTAGGAAAACAATGTTGTTTGACTTGTCGTATTACTTATTTATTAAATCCCAAAAAAAATTTATTCTTTTCAAATAATGAGTTTCCCTTTGAATGAATATCAAATTTTATTCAAATAAATATGTTATTTTAAATAAATGAGATATTAATTACGTTCAAATAAAATTTCTATTTATTTGCAACAAACAAGTGTCTCTCAGGTTGGTATGTGGATGCATTTATTTCTCTATTTAAATAAATATTATAGATTTTTCATGAATTTTTCTATAAGAATCGTGAGATCTGGTAAACAAATAAAAAAAGAAACAGAATTTGGTTATATTCAGTCCGGAAATGATCGAAACGGAATGAGAAGTGTAAATATTATTTTTTTTTCTTGGCAACGAAAAAATGTCGTTAAATTTCAAAGAAATGAATAAATTAATCGGTGAATCGATAGAAAAACATGGGCTAATCGTGAATAGACTCGTGACGAGGTTTACCTGTAGCAGACTGGGCTTGAAGCAAGAGGCCGATGAGCGGTGTCAAGAGGAAGATTTTGTAGCGGGGTGCTCGAGTACCCCGTCGCGCGCCCGTCATCTCAGGCGCCCTGCGCCAGGTGCCCCGAGGTTTTTTTTCCTCCGGGCCTTCCCTCGATTCGGCTATTATTATTTTTTCCTGTATTTTCGATCGTCTCGCGATTCTTCGGCTTTGAAATTTAACGAGAAACGTCACTTCGCCTGGGACTTGACATTTCATCTGACAAATGACAGGTAACGATTTTTTTTTACCCGCTCGGCCAAGATGCGGAGTCGAATAATTGTCTCTGTTGAAAAATGCGCAATTTTTTGTAGTTGGCGATAAAATGTCGACGCGGGGGAAAAAAATTGGGAGGAAAATAATTTCCTCGAACTTTGTGGCCCCGATCGAGGAGTTGGAAAATTCTTCTTGCTCAATTTTTGCCAACAATCACGAGACTTTGGTTTTCCTCAATAATTAATTCATTGATTAATCATAATTAATTGATATTTCCTGGAGAATAATGGACGATTTAGTTTTTTCATCCCCTGGATCGGAAGTCTCGACGCACTTTTGGTTTTCTTTTGCCTTGACTGATCGAATTTGCACTCGCGTAATGTTCAAAGTTCGAGTTGAATGTTTTCGCGATAAGTAGCGACGTTTGTTACGGAAAAATGGAGCATGATCGGAGTGAATGGTTTGGAAAAAGGGCGAGAAGAAAAAAATCAGTGAAAACGGTTGTTCTTGGGCGGACGCGAAGGGCAAGTGGTATCGTCGAGTAACAGTAGGGAAATGTAAACGGACGTTTTGGCAACACTACGATCAGTAACACTTGCAATTATTCGAGACGACATTTTTCCGGCACAACAGGTTATCGCGTTGAGCGCGACGAGGAACAAACTCCCGCGAAATTAGTTGGTCTCTTTTTTTCGTTGTAAAAGGATAAAAACAAGTAGAGGATGAACGAGAAACCGATGCAATGGTGAGCGGCAGTGGTGATGGACACGACCAGCCTGACGGCGGATATTTTTAACGCATTTCTCTCTTTCTGGCTCTTTTCGCGGGATGTTTAAGCCAGCTCGAGACCGGGCATTGAGGATCTATATTGTTTTCGAAGTCTCCTCGAATTTCCCTCTAGTTTTAAATTGATTTTAATTAACCAACACTTTTCTCATCGATTGCATCGAATTTTAATCATTTTTATTCGGAAAATAATGAAAAAATAATTAATTCCGATTTTGATGCTGACCGCGAGCTTTTTTTTTGTTATATCGACGAACCGGTCAAAGTTTCTTACCGGAAAATTTCAATTTTCTCAGCGTTTTTTCTCTTTCTTTTTCGCAAGCCCCAGCATAAAAATGGGAAAATGAAATTTTTCAAGGGAATTTTTGGTAAACACACACACGCACACACTCACTAACCGAAAGGACCGTATTTTTAAATAAGTTTTGGAGGTTTCTCGTGGGTTTGGGTAAAGCCGTCCGTATGCACGAGAGTCGAACGACGTTGGCCGATAATCACCCGCGCACACGAGGAATCGGTCGGTCCTCCACCACCCCACTTGGCGAAAAATCTCTTCTCCCACTATAATCCTCCTCCTGTGGGTCTGCTCTCCGGCAGGCCAGGGCAGTACAGCCAGCAAGCGAGCAAGCAAGCAGCACACACGGTGAGAGCACCGTTGGCGATGGTGTGTGCCGCCGCGGCGCGTCGTCCTCCACCACCTCCACCTTCTCTTCCACGCGAATGAGTGTCTACGAGAGAGAGAGAGAGAGAGAGAGAGAGAGAGAGATTGAGAGAGCGAGAGAAAAGAGAGCACGGGCGCCCCTTCCCGCTGCCTCGCCTTTCCTCACACTCTCTTTTTATATACTACTCTATCCCTCTCTCTCCCTCTCTCTTTCTCCGGGGATTCGCGACCAAGAGAGACCCTTCCCGATTCGTTCGTCTCAATAAACACGGCCACGCGTTTGCGATCTCTCTTATATATATATATCGGCGCGCGCGCGAGCTCCGCGTCACTACATCGCGCGGCTCTTATGATCGTCCGAAATATTTCGCCAGCTTCCGGAAAATCCTGCCGGATTTTCTTTTTATTTTCCTGACTCGAGAAAAATTCTCGTTTGATTTTTCTTTTTTTTCCTGATACCTCTGAGTCTCCCGATGACAATTGCACTTTGAAATTCTCGTCCTTTGCACTCGAATTCTCGGTGTTGTTGTTTTTTTTTTCTTCAATTTAAAAAAAAAAAAAATTTCAACGCGCCTCGATCTTTTATTTCACGTGAAATTTTCAATTTTTTCTTGTTGTTGCTTTTTTACGAATCGAGTACGCGCCTCGACCAAGCTCAGCCAAGACTTTTCACGCGTCTTTCCCGCGCTGCTCCTTTCCGCAGCCTTTCGTGGCCTAGTACGGAATGAAGCAAGTCGACAGAGTAGTGGCGGGCCGCGCTCGTGCTGGCGTCGATCCTCGTGGCCGCCCGGCGTCCTCCGCGGCATCATCGTGCCGGGCGTCGTGTGGCTCGACAGACGCGATTCTTCCCTCCTCCTCCTCTTATACATATATATATATATATGTGTATATATGATTCTTGTTTTCTCGTTGCCACTTCGTTCGGAAATTCTTCACCTTATCTGACTGACTTGTTAGCTTGCTTCCTTCTAAATATACCTTTCAAAAACCTGTAATTTTTCTTCCACCCTCGCACTCACATTTCACGAATGCTACTGAGACACATTGAAAACTTAATTTTGGCCCAAAAGATCGATATTTCATTCGATAAGCTCGACTCAACGCCTTTTTTTTTTCAATGATTCCAAAAATTGTGTCATTGCAGCGAGAAATATTTTGGAAAATCCCTTCGGAATCAAATTTTAGTCGTTTCGATCGTAAATTTCGCTGACAATTCCGTTAGAAACCAAATCAAGTTCCAAAATAAGAAAAAACAAATTTTTATTTACCGTGGCGCGTAATTATTTCTTTACGGTAGGCATTGAGGGGGTTCTGTCACGATCGACACTTAGCGAACTCGAAATTCAAGATGCCAACGAATTTTTCGAAAATGAGACAGAAATTTGCGAAGAGATTTTGTCGATCAGAGCGAGCAAAGGCTTGATATATATATATATATATAGAATGACTGTTCCATCGAAAGAGACTAGCAGTTGAAAACGAATTGGCGAGCTGGTCACACATTCGATCGAAGTCGATAATGGTGCATCCGGTGGCGGAGAGAAGCACGACCTTGGTTCACAGCTCGGGCTATAATTCGATTGTTTTGTTGTTGTTGGTGAGGGTGCGAGGTATTGTTATTGAATGGAAAGAAAGGGGAAAAATGTCGAGTCGTTGGGATATTATGGGATTTATTTTGAAAAAGGATGAAAAGGGGAGGAGGTAGAAAAAAGATAAAGAGCACCTGTCGAATGGCATTGAAAAAATGAGAATGCGACAGCACCGACCGAAAGATATTCGTCCATTCTTAATTTCTACGGGGTCCTATCGCTTTTCTTGCCCCTTCTCGTCTCGGTTGGCCCGCAGCCCGAGATCCACAGTCCGATCCTCGTCTCGACGCCTATCCTCGAGACTATGAATGACGGGAGTCGTGCGCGAAACGCGTTACAATTAATAACAACTCCCTCTCCCTCTCTCTTCTTCTTATTCTTTTTTCTTTCGTCTGTCTCTCCGCAGCGCGGTCACTCGTTCGCACCGTAAGCGGCGCGTCACTATACAACTTCTCAAAGAAAAAGGAGCTAAAAAGTTGTGCGGCGAGGGAGATAAAAAAACGTCAAACTTCCGGAGATGGAATGAGAGAGAGAAAATCGCGGATAGAATGTAGATCGGGTGGTGGAGGGGCTGAAGGGGATGGGGGGAGAGTTGTGAACGTTGTGAACGAAGAGTCGAGAGATCCATGGGGGAAGTTGCGAGAGAGAAAGGGAGAGAGCCAAAGATCTATAGAAAATGAAATAAATATAAAAAAAATGAAGCGCGTCATCCCGGAGAGTCCCCCCGCACAAGTGAATCTATTCTGTATATGGTCGGGCCCTCTGTCTGGCTCACCCGCCGCAAGCCAGTCAGTCAATGGACATGATTCACTGCTGATGCTGCTGCTTCTCGCGCGCACTGCTCCTCTCTATGTGTTGAAACCCTCGCATCCAACGTGCACGTATCTCTAGCTCGCTATACATATAATCCATGACTTTCGCTCATTTAATGTGTCGCATACTAACCGCGATGTAGACGATCCTCACCTAAAGCGATGAGGCAACCGACGCCAAAACAATATTACGAATACGTGAGTCCGGGCAAAAGGAAAAAATATATAAAAAATTATTTCGAATAAAACATCGAACATGGACGAAGGCAGGGGGAAGACGATGCAGGATCATTTTTACCTTTGAATTACATTGTTCATTGAAAAAACCGCAATTAACAGATTTTTTATTTATTTGTCGATGACGAAAAAGAAATCAGTGGGAATGAAATTTTGTTAAAAATCGTGGCCATTTATTTGAACACGGTAAACTAAATATATTTGGATAATTTCAAAATTTTCGTTACTTTGCCACTTTATTTGGTTTCTTATGGAATTGTCAGCGAAATTTACGATTGGAACGACCAAAATTAGCTTCCGAAGGGAATTTCTAGAATATTTTCCGCTGCAATGACCCAATTTTTGGGATTATCGAGAAAAAAAACACGTTTAGTCGAACGTATAGAATAAAATATCCATGTTTTTCAAAAAAATTATCTTTTCAACGTATTTGCATGATGAAAGACGATGGGGATTCAGTTGTGGATGACGTCCCCCTAGGCGAGCAACTTTGCAGCATGATCCGAAAGACAAATCTCTAGTTGTGAAAGGCCACGGAGGAGAGAGTTTTTATTTAATATTAGTGAGCTGTGGAACGAGGGTGACTCTTATTGGCTGGTGATTCGGATCGACAATGTGCGCGGATGCGGGCGCAAGAGCGAGAAGGCTTGAGCCGCGGATGAGAGCACAGAGGGCCGCTGGAGGGCCACGCAACCAGAATGAGTAAGCACCGAGAGAAAAAAAGAAAGAGAGAGAGAGAGAGAGAGTACATCTCCTCGTGATCCTCTCTGGTCTCTTGGATGTGCTCTCTGTGCTGCGGGCGAAGAAAGAAGCCAAAGAGCAAAGAGGAGCGAGGAAAAGAGAGAAATATGTAAAAGAAAAGAGGAGAAGAGAGATAATGCGTTTGACGTAGAGTCGCAGGAAGGAAGAGGAGGAGCTCCGACGACTCGGATTGATGGTGGCATGCCGCCACGGGGAACGAGAGAGCCGACAAGCAGCCATACTATGTATACGATGCACCCGATGGTGGTGCATCTCGCGGGTCCTGCGCGAGCCACCAGCCATGCAGCAAAGCGAGGAGCCCGGAGACCGCGGACGAGCAGAGAACCAACTCGGCAAAAAAGTGTTCCTTCCTTCAAACGTAATCTCTCCTCTTCAATTGCCTTCCGCGGAACCGGTGCAAAACCCCAAGACCGACAACTTATATGTATATATATATTGATGCATATTTCTGTATATAAGTATCGATGCAGCCACAGGTATACGGTAGCTATAGCTAATATACCTTCGCCCGCTAAACTCCATTTCGTGACTACACTTCGTGCACCATTTACCTTCGCCAATCATACTTTTCCTTTTTTTCATTTCCTCCAATTGACACCGAATATTGTCTCGATCGCAGTCGATAATCAAACCTTCTTCCGTTGCTTCCAGTGGAAATCAATTCTCTTACGAGTAGAAACACTTGAGAACGTTGTATCGTGATTATCAATTCCAAATTTAAAAAAACAAACTAAATTGTGTCATTGTATTTTATGCTAAAGAATATTATCACGAAATTTGATTAAATTCTAAAATTTTAAAATTAAATTATTTCAAATTTTCATTTCATTTTATTATTAATTCATTTATTTATTTATTTATTGTATTAAATATGAATACACGAAATTTTCAACATTTTTTTTCTACATTAATTTCAAATGGGATTTTCACCATAGAGTTGGTTAGGGTCAAGACAGAGAAGCAAAGAACAGACTTGCCAGGGGGTTCCAAAAATTCGATTTGGATAAAGTGTCAGTGCCTCGCAGAGTCGTAGAAATAATGATTTAGCGAGTAACCTTCGTGACGTTTAAGAAGATCGGCTCGGTTCTTCGGTCCAACTTGTACGCGATCGATGCTGCAACGTCGCTTTGACGATCAGCCAGCAGACGAGAGTACCAGACGAGCGTAAATGCGTCGCAGTAGTATAATAAGCAATAAGTTACAGGGTCGCGACTGCTCTCTCGCGGTCTATACGCAGTCAAGGGGAAAACTATTCCTCTCGCTCGAGCTCGCTCAAGAATGCACCATATTTCGCAAAGATCTGAGCTAGCCACTGTGCAAAACATCGCGCCTAGATACTCACCGAATCTTACGTCATTTTATTAATCCTAATCCCCCTCCACGCCCATTGCCGCTGCGATACTCAACGAGAGATCAACATTTTTTGCTCCCGCACGTCGTCACGCTTGAATGAAGACAATTTTGCGTCTTTAACGACAAACCACGTCGTTCTATTAGTTACGGCTGAGTTTTCCAAGAATCTTTATTCATGTCCTCGAGTAAATAAAACGTCCAACTAACGATCATCATCGACAATAAATCCTCCACACACACACACACACACACACACACACGTCTCGCGAAGCAAATCCATGGAGATCTAGACTGTAGGATGAAAAAGAGAAATGATATTTGAGGCTTTGGTTTTTTCCATTCAGGAATTAAATTTTTTTTTTTTATAAATCGTACGGTTGATGAAAAAAATTTATTTTTATTAATTAATGATTTTCTGATGGAATTTGTAATTGGAAATAAATTTAGCTGGAATCGCAAATGTTGAGAAGAAAATTTCGTTGAAAAAGATGGATATTTTTGTTCGATACGTTTGACCAAACGTTTTTTTATAATAATCCCAAAAATGGTGTCATTGCAGCTCGAAATATTGTAGAAAGTTTCTCCGGAAGCAAATTTTAGTCGTTCCGATCGTAAATTTCGCTGCCAATTCCGTTAGAAACTAAATCTACTTAAAAAATAACGAAAATTTGGAAATAATCGAAAAAATATTGAGCTTACCGTGCGTTCAACAAAATGCCCACGATTTTGAAGCAAATTTAATTTGCAGTGGTAAGTTCTCCCAGAGCACTACTTTGGGCGAGAGATTACAAGTCCTATTTAGTGGTAATCGGACCCTCGTGAGAATGCCGAATATTTAATTCAGCCAATAAACAAATAAAGAGCTGCGGTCGCTGGCTGCAGTGTCAACTTAACATTTTTTTTCGTGGCTGTAGGATTTTGCATAGAAAAGTATAGAAATAGTGTGGACGGAAAAAAAGGGCGAAGGAGGAGAGAGAGAGGGAGATCTGCGTCATACGAAAGCCATAATATTTTCCTTATTCCGACGTAGACCACAAAACTCATGAGGCCGAGTATGGAAGTGGTGACGATCGTGCAACCGCTACCAGCTGGATGCATTTGATATCCCAGGTGCGTAACTCTCCGCGCTACGCCCATTACACACGTAAATCGCGTACGATTTAAACCTGTTCTCAATGTTAATTCACTTTTTGCGCTTGCTCGCGTGTGCAAGTGCACACAGCTTATATACTATGGGAATATTTTCCAGGCAGTATATAATATAACACCTTGCTTGTACCCGCCCTGTGGCTTTTTCATTCGTCGTACTACTTTGCAAGCAGATCAACGTACAATCGCACATTCAACGAATACGAGGACGTGACGATTGTCCGAAAAGTTGTTGCTTGTTTTTCGGCAGAAATCACCGAACATCATTTTTCTTATTATAAAGATTATTGTTAAAATTTATTCAAATTTGTCATTTTTCATTTGAATTTTTCAACATTCAAAAATCTAAAAATGCAAAAATAAAAGAAAAAAATTCAAATTTATTAAATTTCAATTTTATAGTTCAAATTTATTATTCATTATTATTTTACAATTTTTATTTATCATTATTTTCTTATTTAGTATTTATTATTATTTATTTATTTTAATTTATTCATTCCTTTATTTGAATCTATCGAATTTATTTAATTTATTTAATTTATTAAATGGACATTTTTTTATTTGAACTTCTAAAATATAAAATTTTGAAGAATATTATCACCAAATTTGATTAAATTATTATAATACTGTCGTAAGTAGCCAACCCCCTTAATTGCCAAAGTTTTATAAAAAAATAAATAAATAATAATAATTGGTCGGTTGGCATGGTTATTCGTGATTTGCAGGCAAAGAAAACGAAGTTAATCTGGTTTAGCCTGTTTCTTTGGGACAGCCAGGAAAGATGGTTTGAGGGGAAAGCCGGAGGTTTGGGGTGGGGAGGGAGATAAAAATATATACGGAGCGTCTGAGGATGGCCGTGTCCGTTTTCGTTGGTTTTCTTCATCAATGGAAGAACTTGACCACGTGCCAATATTGGGCAAGAGGGCCACACATATACAGGCGAGATTCGAGCAGGCGTTCGATGATTATGGAGGGAGAAGAGGAAGGGCGAGGTTGGGACGCGGTAGCCCGAAAAACCGCGGGGACGGTCTGCATGCATGTTTTTGTCGCAATCAGGCCCATTTGGGCGGGCATTGGTCGCCTCAGGACGCGAGACACTCGACGTCCGGAATACTAACCGTTCGGCCAAACCATTCGACAGGAATACAAGCGAGCATCTCAAGCATCAGGCCAGCCCTCTCCAACACATATCTTTCCAAACTTTGGCAAGCCGCGCTTTTGTGTGCGAGATGTAATACCTTAAAATGCACCATTTGTCAGATCGCGATTAAGTCCATGTATTGAATTATACATTCCCAGAGTGGCCCTCCGTTAGTGTTAACGCTGCTTGATGATGTCCGCATAAATTATAAAACGTTGAGACCGGTGTCATTACCAAGGCTTCAAACTGCCCATCTCGTATATCAACTCCAACAAGATTTACAGGATCTCTCAAAATTTACAGCCAATATTTTCATCCGAATTTAACGTCTTTCAACTGCCACGACCTTTTTTTTCGTAACTCGACTCTTTATGACCCTCAAAAGTTGGGCTCCTCTATATGGAGGGATTGGTATGTCATTGCAGCGATCAGGAGTCATTCCGAATTGCTCAGTGCATCTCATTCTATTCACAGCTATAATTAAGTCGGTCCGGGTCAATATGACCCTAAAAATTTGGGCTCCTCAATATGAAGGGATTGGTATGTCATTGCAGCGATCTGAAGTCATTACGAATGGCTCAGTGCATCTCATTTCATTCACAGCTCTACTTGATTCAGTCCGGGTCAATATGACCCGATGGCTCGTTTGTGCTTTTTTTAATGTACCGCGCTGCTCTCTGGCTCGTTAATCCATAGAAGTGACGCAAAGGAAATTTTGTAATGAAACCTCCTATGAGATTCATGGTTAGACCTTATCTGCTTTCTTTAAAAAGAAAAGAAAAAGCTCCTTCGCTTGGGCAGCCTCACCTCTCATGGTCTGTAGGAATCGCTACGGGTATAGAATAAATATCGAGGCTCAGGGTCTACCGCGGCCGTTGTTGTTAGCGCGCTTATATACACTCAGTTGCAATCGCCAACTTTCACCGCTTACGGGGCGCAACCTGCCAGCCCCCTCCATCGCACTATCACACCCCAGGTCACGTATAAACTATTATAATACAGGAATAACATCAATTATCATAACTCTTAATTAGCTACCGTTTACACGCACCAGAGAACACCCCGAAAGACCCATAAACTATCCAGACTCCGATACAGCCTAACGGAACTCGATAAACATCGCACATATCTCCGAATCCCCGCCCGAGTATCTTTCTCCCAATCAATTCAACTAACCAAACCACCATTTATAAAATTTATATTTTCCTCGATACGTTCGCCTAAACGTTTTTTTTTATTTTAATAATCCTAAAAATTGTGTCATTCCAGCTCTAAATATTCTAGAAGGACCCTTAGAAGCAAATTTTAGTCGTTCCAATGATAAATTTCGTTTACAATCCGGTAGAAACCAAGTGTACTGCTAGAATGATGAAAATTTTGAAATTATCGAAAAAATATTTAGTTTACCGTGTTCAACAAAATTTCCACGATTTTGAACAAAATTTCATTTCTGGTGAACATTTGAAAGAAAATTTTGTTGGAAAAGATCGATATTTTGATCGATACGTTCGTCTAAACTTTTGTTTTTCAATAATCCCAAAAATGGTGTCATTGCATCTCGAAATATTCTAGAAAGAGCCTTAGGCAGCAAATTTTAGTCCAATCGTAAACTTCGTGGACAATTCGATTAGAAAGCAAATGTACTGGCAAAATACTACGAGTGACCGGTCCGGAGGCATATCGATCATTCGTTGGGTAAGACACGAACGCAGTGAGATTGTGAAATAGTGTGAGTAGCTCCATTCATGCTGCGTAACGAAGCTCTGACCACTTAATATGGTAGTTGGTCTCTCGGATCGATCGGAGCTGGTCTCGTTGTCGCAGCGCCGATTAACTATTGGGAGGATCTCATACAGAAATCGCAAAAAATAAGTTGGGGTGTACGTATCGAGCATTTGTTGAGAGAGGCGCGCGTGCGATCGAGTACGTTATCCGAATAAACAAGTCCAGCAAAATATAGAAAGAGAGGGAGAGAGAGAGAGAGAGATTGCAGTGAGCAACGCGGGTGCATGTAATGAAAGTTTTTATAAATCTATTTGGATGGAGGAGGGCAAGTACATTGCAGGTCATATGATGATGATGCACCGATTTGGGCAATTGAAGGAAAATAATGGCGGGGATACGTAAACCGGATCGAGTGTCTTTCTCCATCTGCATGTCCTTTCTGCGTTTTCTTTCTTGCTCTTCGTCATGTTCTTCTCATCACACCGGACCTTCTTTCAAACTTTTGGTCATGCATCTGGCCAAGTAATTACTTGGTCCCTTTTTGACAGCGACAAAAAAAGCCGTCGCGAGCATCGCGAAACTTTGCAATCTCGAGCGCATCTCGCAGCATGTGCACCGGATGACATCCGGTCCCGCGATCACTCTGTCTTTCCTTTATCGCCTATGACCTCGTCTTGTGGCTAATCGACATTTATCCCCTTTTCCCCAACCTCCACCAAACAAACCTACATTAAGGGAAAACTCGACGCTTTCAGGCGTTACCAATTTAAAAAAAGCTCCTGTCATCGGATTTTCGCCATGCCCCTGCGCGTACACTGACGAAGTCTTTTTCTGTTTAGGCAACCGACTGATGTGTTGCCCATCAAAATTATTAAAAAAAAACAAAAAAAAATTCAATCATTATTGAATTATTTTTAAATCTAATGAAATTAAAAAAACTCAATTATCATCAAATTCAATTGAATTGAATTCAATTTTTTTAATTATTATCAAATTTAATTGAATTAAATTGAAAAAAATTAAGTTATTATTAAAAAATGAAAGAAAAACCGATAATTATTAAAAAGTGACGTTGAATAATTTGGGTAAATGTTAAAAATTGCATGGAAATGCAATAATCGTGCAAAAATAAATATTCATATGTTGGCCTAGAGGAAAAAAAATAGGCTGGATGCAAACGAACAAGTTTTTTTTTTTCATATCAGGTAAATAAATGATTTTTTTTCAATACTTGGCGTCGAGCCGCTGGCGCGTCTCTTGATATTGGAAATAGATACAAAAGGTTTATAGATCGAAGGATTTCTTGCGGTCGGATCTAGCAGGAAGTGGTTAGAGCAGCGTCAACCGGAAGTGGTCGCAGCCGGAGCTCGGACGTTAAAGAAAACAGATCGCGATACGTTTGATGAGGTTTCTATCTGTAATACAGGACTCGACGGCAAGAATGGACGCTCTTCTAACATATGCCTAGGACTTTTATTGCTATTTGCTGCTGCAAGTTTTTTCCAATCCTCCCCCCCCCCCCCCCTCTCTCCATTTTTTATCTCGGTATCCATGCATTCCTTGCATCCCATACCCAATTATACTCGATAGAGTGTAAGCACAGTTGGTACGTATATGCCCGAGCAGAGGAAAGAGTTTCCGAGTCTGTATCCTGCAGTCGTCTTCGTCGTCGTCTTCGTCGTCGAGGATTTACACGGCGCACGTGCTCACCTCTCCAACAGCGGTGCTGGCTATATTCTGCCTATCTTGTATCTCGCGTAACGAGACAACGGAACTCTTTATAAGGGCACATGCAGGGGGAAACTGCTCATGCCCAAGGATATATAAACATACAGGGTGTCCCACTCTATATATATATATATATATATATATATTTATCAACGTGGACGCGCAAGTTCGGGCCTGGATTTCGAGTCAAAGATTCTAGCGAGCTTCTTGCTCGTCAAACATTTTCTTGGGAGCCTCTCGACTGCTGGAGGTGGACAAACTTCCGGTGGGTATCGTGCGACACCCTGTATGTCTGGGGAACGATAGAGAGCTCCTCATTTCGAAGGAATCACGAACATCATAACGCTCATGTCGGTAACAACATAGGCAGGAAAATAATAAAGTTTCGAGTTACCGGATATGCAGGTTTGAGCTAAGAAGAAGAGGTTGGCTCCATTGAAAACAATGTTTTGTTGGAAAAAATCGATATTTTGTTCGATACGTTCGTGTAAAGGTTTTTTTTTTTTTTTTTCATAATCACAAAAATTGTGGCAGCTCGAAATATTCTAGAAAGTCCCTTCGTAAGTAATTTTTTGTCGTTCCAATCGTAAATTTTGCTGGCAATTCCATTTAAAAAAAATTGGAAAATTTCGACATTCGACCAATTTCATAAAAAAAATATTTAGTTTACCGGGTTCAAAGGAATGGCCACGATTTTTAACAAAATTTCATTTCCATTGCTGTATTTGTAAATATGCCTTGAATCAGGCAAGTTGTGAGACTGGAGGATCGAGAAATTAACACCGAGCAAGGTCCCTTTTTGATGTCCTGCTGTTTATCGACGAGGGCAGGAGAAAGAGCGAGTAGCCGATAGTAAAAGCTGCAGCGAGATGCCTACGTGCGAATGAAATTCTCGTCGAGCTCGCGTCGTCTCCTCATCTTGGTCTTGGTCGTCGTCGTCGTCCCTTCTTCCTCACGAAAGAAGACTATCGTTGTTGGGAATCTTGAGTCACGCTTGTAGAGTGGCCTCAATTTAACGTCTCGTGTGGTGGCGTGCGGCTCTTTGCTCTCTTTACTCCCTTGAGCTTATCCAGATGAACCCTGCGATCCGCGAACCAGAGTCAAATAAACGTCGATATAATTAAGCAATTCGTAAGCTGATCCTATCGTCGCCAGTTCCATGGACTCTTCTTTCAAAAGGTTTCCCAATGAATATCTCTCTCCCTCTATATATATATATATGTATATATACACATTGTTATAAATAAATCCGTCCATGTACCCGGAGCTTTTGTTTATAATAAAAATAATCTCCCAAGCCTGTGCTCTTGGCTTTTTGCAAACTCGTATCATCGAGCCCTGCGTCATCGTTCCAAGTATCTGCATGTGTTGGCACGATGAGAATCGATGCGGTTACGATTACGAGTAATTCCGTGAGGGCTCCATAGCGCGATAAACTTCAACTGAACAAAACGCCATTATCAAAGATTCAGCCTCGCTGTTTCCATGTTAAAAGCATAGGGAAGTTCAAAATTGTTAGAATTTGATGAAATTTCGTGAGCATACTCTTCAGTATTAAATATTAATATACAAATTTTTTAAAAAAAAATTTCTGTATAATTTTCGAGTTACTGAACACTGGAGTTTACATGCATGAGCACAGGATTCACATACATATATGGGTATATCTTTTGCATATTGTAAATTCGAATTATTCGACAACTATTTAGCCAAAAAATAGAAAAAAATTTGTGTCATCGTATTTGATGCTGAAGAATATTATCACGAAATTTTATTAAATTCTTATCATATTGTCGTTGAAATCTCGAGGTGTTTGGGATCAAGTGTTCGCTCCGTTGTTTCGTAGTATCGAAATAGCGTGCGAGGGAGTCCGTTCGAGACGAGTTCGAAAGCTCCTTGAGTCAAGGGCCAGAGTATTTAATAGCGTGTACAATGAAAAAATCTGAATATCGAAAAAATAATGGCCAAATTGGATAATTCGATATTTTTCGGGTGTACAGAGAAAGTAAAGGGTGAAAGAGAAGTGGATAAGAAAAGGGAGGGAGTTAGGAGTATGAGAGGTGGATGAAACATTGATTTTAAGCTAGTGTGACGTTCCATCTGATATGGAACATTGCGCAGGCTTATCTGGCATGCATAATGCATAACGACATGACCAATACGTAGAAAATACGGTACGTATATCCGACAAGGCATTAAATGTATTCGTAACCATATATTATGTATAGCGACATGGGCAAAACTTAGCGGTGAGAGTATATACGTGTAAGGTCGAGGGACGGTCTGTGCGAGTGTCTCACCTTTTTCCTCCTTTTCGTTGTCGGTGTACAGCACATTTTTATATATTTATTTTTGAAGCCTCTTTTTTTCGACGTTGCGACGAATTATTTGACAGGGTGTATGGAAGGCTTTTGCGTTTGCATTCTCCCTCTCAAAGTCTTCGGAGAGTTGCATTTGGCAAAAAAAAGTTTAAACGCGTACATGGAGACATGGCGAAGCTCAATCGACTAAATAATAAGAATAAAATATACTCAGAGTCCCTTTTCAGAAGGTTTTACACCGTGGACGTCCTATAACCAGAGATATACATTAATAAGTCGACTCGTGTCGCTCTTGCTTCGATCTATATCTATACAATAGTGGACAATGTCATAAAATATATATAAATGCTACATAGCGAGGCAGTTAAAAGAGAAACTGCCCTTTCGTGCGTAACTGCAATATCCTGGCCAGTTAAGAAGTTGGCTAAGCGTTCTTATAGAGCACACTGAGTTAAGAGAGCAGCTACGACCGATGAGGAGACTCTCCTCCTGATCCTCCGCAGTCTTGTCACAGGTAACGAGAGTATACGACGAGAGGGCATCGCAGCATCTCCCTCCCTGCTCTCTTCTCTTCTTTTCCCTCTCATTTTTGTGCATTCTACCAGTCCTCACTCAGCCCTATATTAATATAACATATATATACAATATATATTATATGATATATAATATATATATTATGAAAAATAAAATAATTATAAAATTATTCATATATAATAATATATATATATAAATAATAATATATTAATATATTAGATTGTATATTATATTATATTATATATATAATATATATATCAAGAGTCGCGGTAGCGACTCGAGACAAGTACATTTAGGCTAGTGTCAAAGTCAAGCGAGCTCGCTACAAGACACTTTCACAGCAAGGAGTGCGTTTCCCAACTGTTTTTGAATATTTTCAATTTTGTTAACATTAA
>JAPYYS010001068.1:0-55000 GCA_030522525.1 Campopleginae sp. 14b
CGAGCTCGCTTGACTTTGACACTAGCGTAAATGTACTTGTCTCGAGTCGCTACCGCGACTCTTGATAAGTCATAGAAATTAGGGAAAGTGTTAATATTCTCATGAAATAGTGTCGTTATCCCCAGTGTGTTCTGATTGCAGTTTTTTTTTTAACTTTTCTTCTGTCTGGTAAACGGAAATTCAGCAATTTTCGTGGTCGAACGACCTTAACGAATATCGACACGACTTCGGAATGAGCCACGAAAAAAGAAATCCATCGACATTTTGAACAATTATTTTGAATCGGCCATTTTTCTCTCCCGGATATTTCCAGTTGATGTGACAAAATTCTTTGTCGATTGTTAAAAAACGAATGAAAAATACCTGGTGTGACGAATAAACTGTGTGACAGTGTTCATTGGTCTTTATTCTTTTTCTTTAATTATAATTTATCTGTTCGCATCGAAGCGTCAACCGGAGGCGTTCGTTAGATCGAACCAACGTCGAGCTACCAATTTTTTTCAACGAGTGTCCAATCGATACGAGAATATTCATCAGACCGATCTCAATCCTCAAACTTTAACAAAATATCAATCTCCACGCAAATAATCGCTGACAAAAACCCGAACTTCTGCCATTTTTAACCGACTGCAGAATTTATTTACGAGAAAAAACATCAGCATTCAAAATATTGAGAAATTTTGATTGTTTATCAAACATTTGCTCGTGTCTTGATAGAAAAACTCGATAAAAATAATGCAATGATAATTTTTTCCAAAAACACATCAATTAGTGGCTTCCCAAAATCATTCCAAAGTGTCCCAGGCACACGAATGAGCATATTTGCAAAAAGTATTATTTATGTTCGAGCAGAAACCACCTTGAGATTATTTAAATTGTTCGCTGACAATATTGGAAGAAAAATTGCAAAAAAAAAAAAACAAACATTTTAGATCGTTGTTTGGAATGCTGGAGAGAGCGAGTCTGGAAGGGGTTGAGCATCTGAGCAAAGGAATTCTCTGCCACGTTGGACATGTCAATTTTAATCGAACTACTCAAAGTTTATTATATTATACACGAATAAATAAAAACAAAAAATAGTTTCAAGATCGTTCGGTCCTTCGATCGAAATGAATAAAGAAAAAAAAGCTATTTCTCCCATGAAGGATCGAGCAGCGGATCTCTAAGAAAAAATAAATAAAACAAAAAAGAGCGAAAAACCATATACAAGTAAATTTTAAAAGAAGGAAACCGTGAATTACGCAGCCATTTTACTGGTGCACTACTTAACCGCATAAATAAATAAAACAACAAGAAAAAATGATTCTGTACCACTATACTGTACACACGAGATAAGAGAATGAAAAATAAATCAACGTTGGGCAATAATAATTATGATATTATGAATAACACTGAATTAAACAACAATAAACTAACATGGATATGAAATAATATAAATAAATAATAAAATGAATATTATAATAAACCTATAACGATAAGTACCTTAGTAGAAATTGAGAATAAAAGCAGTTTGTATCGAACGTTGAGTGAACTATTTCATTTTTTTATTTATATATACATGCGCGAACGCTTGTTAGAAAAATATATAGGAAGCACAAGTATGAAAAGACAAAGCAATGTGTCTGAAGGTTCAGAATACACAAAAGAAGAAGGAACGACTTCTTGGTGAAGATAAAAACATCATGCGTAATGGTTGGTGAACGATATATATATATATATATATATATATATCTGCTTAAAGCCGGTAGACCCTCGACAAGTCTCTATTTTTCGTAGGTTTTATTGAAAGATGTGAAAGAACAAAGTTTTAAACAAAATAAACGATAATAATGAAACAAAAATAACATACAAGCTAAAACAAACAAATGTTTAACCGTGTCCTGTTAATGGCATTTATCATTGGTATATGATGACAAAGAAATCAAATAAAATGTTATGAATTAATGTTCAACAGGCTTTCGGCTTCTCGTTTATTCGTCTTTCGTAATCCCTCCCTTAGAACGTCGCGTATGAAGGAGACGCAGTGTCACCACGTCGTTTAATTTTCAGCGTGAGATTCCTCTCTGGAAAAAATCATTTTTCAAGGAAAGTAGAAATTCTATACGCGTTTCGTTTCGGAACGGAAATGTGGAGTCATTTTTATTTTTACTGGAGGCGGCGAAGAAACCACAAACATGGCATTTGTTTATCTTGAATTAGAAACATTGTGGGATTCCAACAAACCTGAAAATATGAAAATATCATTTTTTGTCGTTTTTTGCCTCTGGAGTAAGAAGTGGTGCTAGTTTCGTCGTTTCTACACTGCAGTGTATCGAAACTCAATGGAATCTGTTGAATATCAATTGACGTTCATTACCTTTATTTTTATTTTGCGAAATTTGAATTTTATTTTATTCTTAAAGCTCAAAACTATGATCAAGTCTCTACCGAGCTCTCCGGCCTCTCATTTTTTTTCTCCGAGATAGGAAGAAAGAGGGAGGTTAATGATAAGATCAATGAACTGAATTTTAAGGGTTCAAGAAATACAAGAATTTCCTGCGAGCCCGTGACTCCGGACACGATTTTCCAAATTTCGGAAACAATTAGGTTTTAAAAATCATTGACAACTATTAAGTTGGTGCAGGAGGTGGAGATTTTAACTGAGATAGTGAGCATCGAGTCGTCAATCATAACGAGTGTGAACGGAAAAAACAGAATAAAGTATAGATTGTAACGAGAAAATAATTAGCGCTGGTGAATAAAAGAGCGAGAAGAAAAAGTGGCGTAGACAGGCGTGAAAAAATAATTGCCGGAAGCGAATCTCGATGGTATTGTATGTAATTAGGAGACCCATATTCCAGGAAAATGGATGAAATAAAATTTACGGTTTTCGTAAAGTTACGAAATAAAAAAATGAGCGATTCCGAAATGTGCATAGAATTTTCCGTTTAAAAGATCTAGGAGAAGAAATAAAAAGGAAGCGTGTGTTAAATGAAGTGGAAAAGTAATGAATTGTTCGAAAATAAATGGCTGGTAATTAGATGAGTGCACATTTGTTTGCAGAGCATTATGCGCCACGCGCAAAAAGTGACCTTGACTCCTCGAGTCCCAATTATAACTTCTCGCTTCTTCGATCGCTTCCTGTGCCGCCAATCTCCATTAAGCAAAATACAAAGAAAGAGAATTACGTAAATACACAAAGTTGTCAATTGTATCACAATGTGAAACGGAATGGGCTCGTTACTCGAATCGTATAAAAGGAGAGTACGCTGCCATACTCCTCATCAGTAATCATGAAGTGTATTCTGTTCCTGAGTGTTTGCGCTGTGCTCCTCGCTTTGACGGTAACTATATTTACTTTCATTAATATAACTCTCAAGCCCAGACCCGAGTTTCAATCAGGCTTACCTAAAAATTCATTAATTTTGGGGCAATCGTTTGTTCGCGTGATTTATTTTTCGTTTTTTTTACATTTGTGCCTAGTCCATTTTTTTTCAACAAATAAAAAAGCAAGACAGAGTCACTTGCACGAAAAACTTGACGTCTATTTTTTAATCTAGGCGTGAAATCATAATTTTCGTAAAGTGGAGCTGGATAATGTGATGAAAATTGTGGATAGCCTCCCGATATGTCCTCTGACTAGTTGAAAAAAAAAACGGAGAAAAAATTGTAATTTCGGTTTCAGGTCGCCCAGGGCCCACCCGGAGGTGGACCACCAGGAGGTCCAGGAGGTCCAGGAGGTCCAGGTGGTAACGGTGGAGGTGGAGGCGGTGGAAGTGGCGGGTTTGGCGTTGGTGGTGAAATGGGCGCTTCAATGGGTGGCGGATTTGGCGGTGGTTTCGGTGGCAAAGCTGGCGGTCATGGTGGAGCTGAAGGAGGCAGTAAATAAAAAGTGATTCAACCTGTTACGCGGTTAAATAACCGAAAATCTATGACGACCTGATGACGGAGGACCCAACCGGAAATGATTATTAAACACACGAATGCTCTGACATTACGTCGATGCGAAAAATAACCGACAGACCGCCACGAGAAGTTATCGACATCACAACTTTATCCCTACCTCAAGAAACTACAACGTCTTTGGAATAATTCAAAATTTATTGTGTTATATTGTGTCGACTTTACGTTTTCACATTCGCTTCAATAAAAATGTCTACACAATTTGTCTTTTTTGTCTGATTGATTATCGTGCATCAAAATTTTTATCAATTTTTACTATTGAATGATTGACCTGTAGACACCACATTGTTGCAAATTTAAATCCACGAAAATTTCAAGTTTCTCAGGTTTTCAAAATTCCTCTCTTTAAATTGGCCGTTTTCGGCAATAAAATCGCATTTCTCGATTTTCGCAATCATTGCAATCGATTACTCAGGACATTTTATTCCTAAAAAGTATGGTTTCAAGATTAATTTCATGCATTCGTTGAAGAAATAAAAGGTTTTGAATAGTCCAAGTTCAAATATGCACCAGTGTGGTGAGTGCGTGACCTCAAAGGAAGTGGGTATTTTTATTTCGCTTCGATTTAGTTTTGTTAAAAAATTTCTCGGATTGGTGGATGAGACGTACAGTCTCGTGTTCATCTCGTTCGGTAGCGCCCCATTTTTTCGAATTATATCAATTCCTACTAAGATGGAAGGTTCCTCTCAATAAATCGGTGGTTTTCTATGTTTATCGTAGACTTTGCGATAGATTCCGAGGATGGCAGTCCTGAAGATGAGCTTCTGATAGGTCGGGACATTGAGGGATAGAATAAAAAACTCTTGTATGGCATAGCGTGATATACAAATTTATTTCTTTATTTTTTATCCTCAAGATATCGAAAAAGCGTGAGCTGTTCAAAAATTTTGTTTTCTCAATTATTTCGTTTCATTGAATCTCTCACTCTCACACATGCACGGGTTTCAGGCACTTAAAATAAAGAATAACAGTTTCCACACGTCACTCCTTCTTGCATTCTCGAAGCTCTTGGTTTATTTAAATTGTTTATATAGTAAAGTGCGCTGTGTTTTTAATAATAAATAAATAAATGGTCGTTCGCTTTAGAATCGCTACGAATAAGACGGTTTTTAGTTCACAAAGTCTTGGTTTTAATTGTGTTGCGTTTTTTTAGACATTTTATTCGTTAATTATAATGAAAATCGAAAGATTATCCATAGAGCTAAATTTATTTTGATGAAATTATTGTGGAAGCGATTTCTCTTTACGTGATTTTTGTACCGAGCGTTTACAAGTTTTTATTTTATTAGGTACGCATTATTATTTATTTATAGTTAGTCAGGAAACAGAAAAGCTCGTTAATGAAAAGTATAACGAACGATTTTCAATCTGCACGATTTATCGAGTGTTCAGAGTCCTGAAAGTTCAGTTTATTCGAAATTAGGCGTACTGAATCCATCAATGATTCTTCGTGGTGCTTTCATTTCTCATAATTATTTGAGCTATGATTTAATAAATAAATAAAAACCAAAATAATCACCAAGCACAATATTCTCTCTGCTGCACCAGCGTCCTGAGACTTTTTTTGTAAAGTTTAGCACCGTTTTTAAAAGTCTCCTTAATAATTACTTCTCCTATTCTATATACTATTCCTCTCGCTAACATTAACGAAGGCAGATTTTCTAAAGAGTTCTTATCGTTACGGTATCCTCAGGGAGTTACATATGCCCGGAATTTTCGAAAAATCCATTTTTTCCATGGCCTTCATTTTTTTTCGCATTTTCGAAAACACAGGAACGTGGCCGACTCGAAATTACTTTTTGGCGCTCGCCCACGGAGACTGAAAATAAGTGAATTATTTTCGAACGAATTCGTCGAGTCTCCGAGGTTCTAGAAATTGTATTTATAATTTTTTTTTAACTGGTCAATTAAAATTGATTTTTTGTATAAAATTCACGAACTTTTCGATTTTTTTTCTCGATTCTATCGTTCGGCCTGGAAGAGAAACTATTTTACAAAATTTTTTGACACTTTTCGGATGTATTTTGTGCTCAAGTTATTTAGGGACAACGTCGATAATCGTCGACTGCAATGAAGCAAAAATTGGCTGATTACACAGACAGTAGGCCTCACTTTTTTTACCTTAACCTCGCAGTATTAAATTGCAAGGTCATTGGGAAGCAAATTTGGTTTTTAGGACCCTGATTTTTGGGCGTTGACATACGTAACTCCTCAAGTTTCTTTCATAGTATGTTATCAATTTAATTACTTTGGAGTGCAAAATATAACTTTGTTATTATGACGAACTATTTAGGCGACGTTTCTAACGGAAGAAACTTCGAGCACTATCAATTGGAAATAAACACTTCTCGCAGCGTTTACCATCATGCACGAAACAAGTCATATGACATTTTTCCATCGCTACGTTCTACGAATTCGTTCTACTGTTTGGAGCAGCCAAAAAAATGCTCCATTTTTACTTGTTTCGTTCGATTTACGATTCTGTACATCCAGAGAATAAGAATCGAAAAATGTCCGTTGCAGCGATAAAAACGAAGAACAGTTTCGCATTCTCGATCATTCTTGTCACGCAAAATGTGAATTTTAGTGGCCAAGTCATTGGAAAATCAAACTTTTATCTCGTCGCTGTTGCTGAGACGGTGGATATTCGATTTTCTTTCGTGAAGTCGTGATTACATTATATCGATATAATTACGCGATATAATTTAATAAAATAGACGAAATATTGTATCGTTATTTGTTATCTTATAGGCCCAGTTGCATTGGTTTCAATAATAGTCACTTTTTTCACAGCTCTGGTCTCGTGTCCATTTCCGGTTAATGAATGACGACGATCACTTTAGTTTTCTATTTATCAACGAGCAGGCGATTGTTCGTTTCTCGTTTCAATGCAACGAATGATTGCGTTTAGAAATTGCAGATTCAACGACGTTTTTTACGATTCGTGGTTTCTCGTGCATTTGCTTTTTTCCTCAATCTCAATGTTGCAAAATTTAACTGCTGCCCGGAGACTCGTTGATTTTTTGTTGACGATCGTCCGGTCGATTCTTTCGGTAAATAAGTCGGGTTAATCCAACAAATTATTTTTCTCAAAACTCACCGATCTGAAGGCGTCCTCAACGAGGTCCGCGAGGCATCGAACTGCCTGGAGAAGAGCTGCTAAGAGCAGAGACAGCGAGAGCGAAATAATTTTACTCGGTACCAATGCGTTCTCCCCAGATTGTGAACGGTTCGCCAGTTTTTTTCGTTTCTTTTTCTCATAAGTGTTGGACTTATTGTGGGAAGGAGAATTGTTTTCTCGATCGCGTTGGAGCTCGTTATTATTTTCGTTGTTTCGGGTGGCCGTCGAACAGGATTTTGGGGAAGATCGATGGCAATGATTCTTGGAAGTTCTGTTGCTCTTGACAGCTTCGAAACTGGCTCTTCCCGTGACGCAACGATTCGTCACGATGTTCTCAATCATACGACGAAACTCTTCGGCCTTTGCCTCTACCTCAGCTATTCGGGCTTGGCGCGATTTTTTGCCGGCTCGGTTCGACGGTTTCTCACGGACGATCGAACAAGCAGTCACCAAATTACCGATCGCATTTTCAGAGCGCGCTTTAGCGCAAATGCTCAAATTGCTATTGATCGGTGATTCCGATCGTAAGTTTTCCAAGGAAGTTTTTTTCCTCTCGTCCGTGAAGCGATACATGGAATTCTCGTCGAGCGAATTCGTTCGACTCTGCGAGAGCTTAGTATCGAGCTCTGGACTTTTTTGACTGGTCAAATTGTTGAGATTGTAATTAATGAGATCGGTAATGTCGTCGTCGAGGGATCGTCGACGCGAATTATTCTTTTCGGTCGCTTCGACGTCAACCGGAATATTTTCTTTCGTCTCGGCGATGTTGTAGCGCGTCGGAATTTTGCCAAGACTGTTGGGTATGAAATTGACGTTTTTGTCGGCGTTTGGATATACGAGAGAGTCGCGGGTACTGCTCGGCAAACTCGTTGAATACTCGATGTTTTCGCTGACGGAGAACTCGTCGGTGAATTGTAAAATATTGTCGTCACCGTCGTCCTCGTTCGTTATTTTGAGCGAAATGTCAGGATCGGTAGAGAGTTTGTCGGTGAGAGTTGGGTCTGCGTCGAAACGATCGAGCGAGACTTTTTTTTCCTCTCGATTTTGATTTTCGACGTTGATGTTAATTTTTTTGCCCAGAGCGATATTTTCGATCGTCAGAATGTCTTTAAAGTCTGAAATGTTGCGCTCGATGCTCGGGGTCTCGTAGAGCAAGCTCTTGAATTCGGGAAGGTCGAGCTCTTGGACGTGGAGAAGATTTTGTTCGATGTTCATGAGACTCTCTTCGATTTGTATGAGACAATGTTCGATGTCGCAGGTGCTGGTGCTGGTCTCTTCGGTGCTTTTGGAACTGGCGTTGGTCGATTCGCTCTCGTTGGGGGGGCTGTTGCCGATTTGTAAAAACTTCATTCTCGATCTGGCGAAATGTTGAAATTTTTGGCAATCGTAATCGCGATCACCGAGTGGGGAGGAATCGTCAAAGCGCGAATGATTGTTGAGACGGTCATGGCTGCTGTGTGGCTCGATGAAATCATCGCGATTGTAAAGAACGTGATAATTACTGTGACTGTTTGCGATTTCGTAATTGTCGATGGGGTCGAAAGAAATGAGACGTTCCCGAGATAAGTCGTCGCAGGTTTTCTCGCTCTCTTCCGAGAGGATTCCGTAGACGAGGTGGCTGTTGGCGACGGAATAGGAGGAGCAAGGATCGTAAGACTCGATGGGATTGAGCTCGGAGTTATCGAAGGACAAGATTTTTTTAGTCTGGTCGATCGGTTGTCCGGACGTTCGAGCATTCTTGAATTTGTGGTTGTTCCTGATGAGGGGAACGTCGAGATTTCGAGACCGCGAGACTTCGGAGCTTGGTGTCTCGTCCTGTAGCAAATTGTAGTTGCTGTGGCTATTGGCGTCCGGATAGGCAAACTTTTGGGGGGTCAAATCGAGGCTCGAACCATCGCTGACAAGGACGTTCAAACTGCTGAGGATATTTTCGTCGTCGGTATCGAAATCCAAGAGATTTCGTATCTCGTGGTCTTTGCTCGATTCCGTGTGAATTTCCACCTCGCACGATATATTAGTCGTCGTGTTTGCTTCGTGGTTCTGCACATTTTCGTGGATTATTGCGTCGTCGATGAAATCGCAACCCCGTAAATGGTAATCAGGACACGGGGTGTTTATGGGCGAATGCGACAATAAATTAACGTACACACCCCCGTTTCCCATTACCGATCAGCTCCTCGATCTCCCGTAACTCCCCGGCGGCGATTCCATTCTTCTTACTCCTCCTTGGACTCGCTGCTGATCCTCCTCTTGATAAACACCCAAAACTTCGTGACTCCTCGTCAGCTCGTCCGGCTTGTATATTAACGTTGGCCCCACCAATTGAGTCCGTTTGAATTCTCCGGTAAACGACACTACGTGCGAAACGAAGGCCAAAGCGAATAGCCATTCAAATATTGTACTCGTAAGATGCAAACCCCAACCAGGGTCGCTCACGTCCCATCTTCGATCCCGCTTGTCTAATGGAATTCAATAAATCGATTAAAACTTTGTTCGTTTATCAGCCCTTCGAGGTTACACGTCCTATAAGTGCGTACTGGGTCTAGATGACCCAGGGCGTTTTGCGGAACATTTGATTCCGGTATAATGCATTTTTTGACGACGAACGTGAATTTGCCCGTAGACACCACACTGTTGCAAATTTAAATCCACGAAAATTTCAAGTTTGTCAGGTTTTAAAAATTACTCTCTTCAATTTGGCCATGTTTCGACAATAAAATTTGATTTTTCAATTTTCAAAATCCTTGCAATCGATTGCTCGGGACATTTTACCCCTAAACAGTATGATTTTAAGGTTTATTTCATGCATTCGTCGAAGAAATAAAAAGTTTTGAAAAATCAAAGTGCAAATATGCATCAGAGTGGTGAGTGCGTGACCTCAAAGGGAGTATGGTGTCTAGGGGTTGAATTTGCAAACATTTGTTGCCATGAAATGTCAAACGATTAATGACGGACAATTTGTCGGGTCGAAATGACCCAGTGTGTACTCGACGGGTTAAAATTTTATTTTATAATCGAAGAGTCTCATTCGTCCGTTTTGGAACATTGAAATATTTGAGGAACGTACCTGCATGCGATATGGTCGCAAGAACCCCACAAACGAGGGTAACGACCAAGAAAATCGTCATTAACATTGCCATGATTATTCTTGCACGAACCATCGTCATCGAACAGCCCTGGGGATGCAAATAGTACGAGCAGACAGCCTAAAAGACATTTTAAAAAATGGCATCAACATCGGAAAATCAAGTGAAAGTTTGTCCAGAATTTATTGGATTTAATGATGAAAAATTAACGAAAAGATTTTAGTCTTGTTTTTTAGTTTGTTTTTTTACCTGCAACCAAAAATAGATCGTGCTGCAAATGAAATACATGAGAGCACCCGTCAAATGGACTGCCAAGACCGAGGTTTCTTCAAAATTGGCCAGAAGCGAAAGTCCCAAACTCGACAGAAATCCCAAAATTAGTCCTACCCAATTCCACCTTTCCAGAGCCCCGTTCCTACGAAATGCAACGATACACTCCTTGACCTGAATGTATCGGATGTAGACGAAGATACACACTGGAAATCCAAAAATTTTACAGTCCGACTTTCGTAGTCTATTAGAAAATCAAATTTTTCATGAAAAAGTACAAAATTCGAATAAATATTTGATCATTTTGTAATTGACGAGCAAATGAATATCCAGATTTTTCTACATTTGTCAATGTGCCAAGAAACCTGTGGAATCTGGAAAAAAAATCCATTCTTCTAGTGCCAATTAGTAAACAAAACAAAATCGAAAACATTCACAAAAACTCACACAAGGTCACAATGATGTTTACGAACTGCGCGAATATGCAGCTCTCCGGTGGATTCGTCGAACAATCGGAAATGTATGGGAAACCAGCTTGCGTATGCCCGAGACCGACAGCGATCGCGTAACTATAATTTTAAAAACATTTACGAATAAAACAAAATTCCAATGTAATTAAAACGAATTACTATAATTAGACTGATGGAAAAAAATATCAATTAAAAGGAAGCGAAAATTCGTTTAGGAAATGACTTCCGGAAACAAGATTCTATATTTTTTATTCGCTTGTGTTGCACGTGACCTTGAAAAGCAAACTTATTCCATTCGAACGACCAGTGCCATTGATTTTTCTATATATTCTTTGGTCACGGTTTTGTTGTCGTTCTGGGACGACGATGCCCAGTTTGACCTTGAAACACCACGCGAGTCGTAAGAAAAGAAAATAAACGACACATAGTTGTTCGAATCTGGAAAAAATTTGCTGCTTCCGTTGAGCCGGTAAAGTTACGAGAAAATTGCATCGTTTAGTTAGATGAACTACATCATTTTTTGTCCACTGCAAAAATCTGTTGAATCCAGTATTTTCCGTCCAACCAAATGTTTCCAGTTAGATAGACAGTTTTTTCTCATTAGGGTCAAATTCTCATAATATTTGGCGAATTCATTTTCTATTCAAAAATCGAAATAATAACGTTTTTAATTAAAAAATGATAAATTTTTATAATCGACTCACGTGATCATGACTATTGTCGGAAAAGAGATAAAAATAGCGATCGGTATATAATGAAGATTCTCCCATGTTGCTGGTTTCTCCATAATGATCGGGTTCTGATGGGAAAAATATCGAACAGCAAAGCACGAAAACTTTTATCCTCTCAGCCTCGTCGACGATTCACGAGACTCGCCTGCGCGAGAAAAACAATCATTTTCCTGAATACGAATGTACAAAGACTTCATGGATATTCCTTAGAGTGCACACTGGGTCATTTTGACCCTGAAATATTTTGTAACCTATTCAATGGCAACGAATGTTTCGGCATTTGATTTTCTTCAAAAAATAAATCCGGGGCCATAAAATATCGATAAATCACTACAAAAAAACGTCTCTACAAAAAACAAAAACAAAAAATGCATATTTACGGGAAAATTACGATGTTCCAAACGCCTTGAGTCAGATTGACCCAAGATGCACTCATACGGGGTGTGCACTTGCACTCGAAGGGATATGAAGTTTGCGAATAAGTTTGATAGAGTTTCATACTTTTAAGACTTTCGGTGCGAGCGCCTTCGAACCATTCGCATCATAGTGAGAGAACGTCCGCCCCCGGCCTTCGTAAACAATCGGACGAATGAGCGGACTCCACCCAAAACACTGCGCACGAGAGAAAGACTTAGAGAGAGGCCCGGTTACTCGGATTCGCTCTTGCGATCGCGTGCTCGACGACCTTCAACTTGCAAAAACGATAGATGTGCACTTTTGAGCAAATCGTTGAAGCAAATGGTGATAATTGTCCTGGAAGACTGAGTACCAAGAACGAAAAATGCATCACTCATGGTTGTTAATATTTATCGTCGGAATATGTGAATACATAAAAATATTTCTCAGAAATTTCGCATCTGAATATCAAGAAAAACACTTATTAGAAAATCCACGTGTTAATCCTCTCAGTCAATGTCGCTATAACGAAGAAATTTTCCGTCGCGGAAAATGGGCTTTTCGACAAAAAAAAATGTTATCTTATCACATGGACTACCATCATGAATATACGCTAATCGAAATCAGAGTTAGAGCTTGTCCGATAACAATGTGTTGCGTCTTGAACAATGCGATTATCGAAAAATTGCATTAGATCATGAAAAATTTTGCTTCTGTATTTTGAATCACTGATTTTTTTTTACTGTATTTACCAACGCATAATATGTGACGTGCGGATGTCAAAACTAGTTGGCGAATAGCGATTTTGAGGACTCTTGGATATCCAAATACTTGCGGATTTGTTTTTGATTCAAATAAACAAAATAAAAAGAAAAGACATTCCAAAATTTTTCTTTTTTTTCTTGTACTCGATCAGATGGAACACTGAAATTTCGGGCCCTCTGGTTTATTCAACAGAAACACGAACCTCACATGCAGCCTGACAGTTGACCGTAAAGTAATCAGATCGAGCATGAATTCTCAACTTTTGATAATTCAATGCACAGTTGAATTTTTTCACTTGGATTTGCGTGACAATTGAAGAAAGAAAAATTCACGTTCAAGATCGTGGACACATCGAGACTGAGTGGAGGTTACGGCCGGTTAAATCGATTTTCCTAGCTGCCCAATGGAGAGGCAACCCTCCGATAACACAGAACGAGAGAGGGCGTGAGCAGCACAGAGGGGAATGGAATTTCAGGATGCGAAATTCATGACGTCACAGAAATATTATTTTTTAAATAATGCAATGATACGGGCGGATGTTTATTTTAGAAAACCAAAATTAAATTTCTCAATACCTCGGCTCGATACCGAGAGTCATTATTAATATCAGAACTTCTCCCACTTTCATATATCACGTTCTCCGACGAACAATATTTTGCTAACTTTTCAATCATTCAATCGACCCGACCTTTTGAATATTCCATACATCACAGCAGAAAACTTCAAAAACAAACGTAACATTTTTTGAAGTTGGTGCAGATGCCAACGATCCAATTGGACGAAAATAGTGCCAAAGATTTTGACTGGAACACTCTGGCTGGATTTTTTTGTGCCATTACCAAACGGAAGAAAACAAGAATTTTTTTACCGACAGAGTTATCTCACCTTCTTAGACAATGACTTTATCGACTGATGATATTTCTATGACCGGTCTTCACGTTCCAAAATGTCGAAACCGCGTTTTATCATTTTCTTTACAAATTCGGTGAGCCTCTCTCCTGCACTAATAAATATTTCGCTGCGTCAGGCTCCAGGAAAATTGGAATTTAGGGAACAAGGGAAATTATGAAAAGACGTTCCTAAACTTTTTTTTGGGTACAGGGATTGGAGGATTAACAATAAATGATGGAAGAAATTGTATAAATAGTATTTAATTTTCGTTTCAAAGAAATACTTCACGATATCAAATTTAAACACTTTCGTCTCACCTCGACAAATCACGGTTTACTTTCTCATCATTCGTTACTCTTTTTTAGCTTCATTATACTAAATATCACACAAGGTTTTTCGCTCATCTCGAGATGTAAAAAAAAATAGTCAACTATGAATAATAAATAACTCGACGAAACACACGAGCGACTCGAGACGACGCAGATGAGCAGTAGTAGCACGCGTTCTCGGAGATCGCGAAAAATATCAATGGTCGAGCACGTTTGATAACAGACTTAGCAAAGCGGCATTCTCATCGAATCCATCGATTGCTTTCTCCTTTTTATTATTTCCATTTGCCAATATTTCTTCGATCAACTTTTAATACTCGAGCGAACGATGTGCTAAGTGAAAATGCTTCGTCATGAAGTATCTCAATAATATAGACAGCAAATCTTTAAGTACCTCAGAAAATACAAAATGAGAGTTTGATAAAATGGCACTTGATATAAAACAAAATTAAAGGGCTAACAGCAATTTTATCACTTCATCATTCTTCCAGTCACTCGTTCCATTCTGCGTTATTATTTTTCTTATTTTCAGTTCAACTTTCAACATCTTTCTGGTGGATAAAAAACGTTTTTCCTTATATGAAATATCACTTTATCAAGCTCGTCTCGATAATATCAAAAAGTGAGGATTTTCCAAGTTGTTTCCTCGGAACGAAAGAAATCTTTTCAACCCTAGAACTTGTGCTCGGAGTTTTGAGCCGAAAAAAGTTTTTCCCCAACTTACGTTGCGCAAATGAATTTCCGCAACAACATGTCCTGGCAACAAAGAAAAATATTCATGACATTTGTATACGGAACCATTTGCGACCTCGGTCTTGCGTTGGTCGAACTGGAGTTCTTGTTACAATTTCTAGGGTCAGTTCTCTCGTGGAATAAACAAAGAGCAGCAATCACATATGGAGCAAAATTTCATAATTCGGAGTATTTTCTAAGCGACTCAGAAGCCAATTGTTTTTTGTTTTGAAAACATTTTACGTTTCTTGGTTGATTCAGATATTTAATTTCCAATAGATCATTCGACTGATTGATCTCGCTTCCCATTAAAAAATTTTGCCCGCATTAAGGATGTTCGTTTTAATCGTATTCATAGTATTTCTCGTTTTCTCCTTTCGACGATTAATCTTTATCGTTTTTTGAGCAACGACTATTTCGTCCAACGGATATTTGGTAATAGCCGAGAAAACTTTTCTTAAAAAAAGTCGAACAGCGATAAAGTTCGCTAACTCGGAAAAAAACAAATTAACACTCACGTAATATAATCTTCTCTCGTTTATACAAAACCCACCAATTAAAATGTACAACCCTGTCTTGCGGAATTAACGATAAGAGAAAAAGGAAAAGAAAAAAAGTACGGCGTTACGGAGTCTGGTAACGCTATAACGGAGAAGAAAATCGTTACGTGGTCGACGATATTAATTGAGGAAGAAAAAAAACATTTACGGATCGGCGATTCGTACCTCGATTTAAAAAAAAAATAAACTTAAGGAAGTAAAAACGTTTTGCTCGCAAACTGTTATCCTAAAAACATAGATAACGCGATCATCAATTATCACCGAAGATTGTCATTATGGCTCAATCTTGAAAATCTTCATTTTCAGTTTAATTTATAAAAAAAAAAAAGAAGGAAAACGTGTAACGATTTTAACATAAAAAGAACGAATTGACGTGAACTTTCTTCTTCAAACTTCGGGCTCAAATTTTGAATAAATTATTCAAAATATCTTGAAGTCGTGTTCACATCTGCAGCGTTCTAGTGTAACGAAGATTTTAGTTTTTCTTAGGTGCTCGAATGGAATAAAAATGTTGCAACATCGGTAGTTCCGGAGCATAAAATGTAATTGTCGCGTCTGAGCACAAAAAATCTTGAAAATGCCATTTGCAAAGAAGAAAAGTTGAGTTTTGTCTTATATTTTTGGTCAACTTTGAAAAAAATAAAATAAGTTTTGGCTTGAATTTGAATTTTGCAGGAGAAATAAAAAAGTATGAGAATTTTAGTTGATAAAATAAAGGAATCTGCGATAGAAAAAGGAGAAGAAAAAAAACGGATCACAGTCTACGACTGAGTATAATTGATAGTCTGCTGTTGAAGATTTTTGGCAACTTGTCGAGCTCTGGCAGCGGCTTCTTCCTGAGTTTTGGCGAGTTCCATGAGGGCCAAAGCGCCGAGCCATTTCTGATTATCCTCGAGGACAGGTAAGTTGTTGATTAAGCTGTCTTCTTGTTTGACAACGACGACTTTGACCTTGTTGTTGTGGTCGTTGTTTGTGTTGAGACGATTGACTTGCTGGGGCTCTTTGTTGAGGTTGGAATTGTTGGAATTTCCAGCGAGAATGAGGACCGTGGGTCGAGTTTCGTTGTCGATGATGGGTCTTGGGATCTTATCAATGAGATTGTCGTCCTCGCGGTTATCGACGATCGTAGAAGTTGCAAGATCCCAGCGATGCTGGTCGGTCTGTGTGACATCTTTCGCGTTGACGAGGCTGCTCTCGTGGCTGTGATCTTGCGGGGACATGGCGAGATTAGTGACGTTAGTAAGACTCGATTCCCAATTAACCTGGTGCGGGAGAGTGTTGCTCTCGAAGAGGAATTGCTCGGTGCGGTTGGGCTGGTAACTGTTGGCAGCGAGTTCGCTGGGCACAAGATCCCAGGACAAACGATTGGCCGTGTAACTTTGCTCGGTCTCGTATTGAGGGAGCTCGTCTTTGGTCCGAGCTGGTTCGCTGGGGCCGGTGGGCTGCTCGTTCTCAGGAGGATTACTGCAACTGGCTCGAATATCCCATCGAAGAGGTTTGGCAAGTTGTTGCTCGAGACAAGCTTCGCGGAGCCACCGTTTTTTCGGCTGCAATCTATCGAGTGGTCTCCGCACCGGTGTGTTTGGCATTTTGGCCGGGCTCGATTCCTCGTCCTCCGAAGTTTGTAAAATAGCGCAAGCCTCGCTCGGATCTTCGTCTTGACTGTCGTCCTGGCTGTCTTGACTCTCGCTGCAGTATAAACGCTCCTGGATCGGCGATTTGCAGTCACGATTCTCTTGCCCTATCGCCGAATCCATCATCAAGCCCTTTCGCGACTTGATCCTTTTGTGATGATTCTCCGACGAACTTTTCCAAGGCTTTTTCTTCCTCTCGTTCTTTCCGGTCGGCGTACGATCTTCTCGCTCTCGCGCGAGCTTGTAACGCTCCAACCAACGAGTCACGTCGTGCGGCAATTCTGTATTTCCCGTAACCGGTTTCAACACGAAATCGTCCGACCGCGTCAACGTCGCGTAAGGATGATCCGGACAGTGACGATTCGCGTGCGTAAATCTCATCTCACAACCAGGCTCCGTACACAGAAATGGCTTTTCTCCCGTGTGTAAACGCTGATGGGTCTTCAATTGACCTGACTGAGTAAACGCCTTCGTACAACCTGGATAATCGCACGGATATGGTCGTTCACCTTGAGTAACAAAAATTCCAGATCCCATTAGTTTTTTTTCAAAAAATCGAACAAAAGTCGAGAAAAAACATCCGCAATTTTAACAAAAACGAATTTTGGAAAATATTGATCGTAGAAACATATACAACGAAAAGAAATCCGTTGTGCTATAATCGATCGTAATTTGCTTCTGTTTCGTACAGAAATCTCTTCCAATTTCCCCAAATAAATGAGCAAAAAAATTGAAATTTGAAATAATTTGCAATTTTTCCTCCAGGAATTTCGAGTAAAAAAACTTTTCAAGTGAACGAGAGAAAAAGTTGAAAATTGGAAGAATTTTCAATTTTTTCGGCAGGAATTTTGAGTGAAAACATCAAATTTGAGAAACGAAACGAAATAATGGCAAGGAACGTGCTTGAGAGAGACAAAAGGGCGGGAGAGAATGAGAGAGAGAGGGTAGCCATTTAACAATTTAAAGTACGCATGATGGCGGCCTCGTGTGCGCGGCGGGCTGCGTAATAACGCGTGACCGTTACGTGGTAGATAAAGGAAAAATAAGAATAGCGGAGCGGAAAGTTGAAACAAGTGAAACGTATAAGAAAGCCTAAAGAAAGTGTCCAAGATGGAGGACGATCGTGCGGATCACATTTGTTTAATATTTCATCGTTTTCCGCAACGAGCGTCGTCGGATCGAAGTAACAAAAGAAAAAAAGGAAAGAAAGATCGTGACACGAGAACGCGTCAGCGTGGTCGTGCCAACTGGCGTCTCCGATGCAAGAATCGTTTTTTTTCTTGGCGAAAAAGGCCGGAACGGCGGAGAGGGGGGACAAAAACACGAACGTGTTTATACATGCATACATATATGTAAATAAATATGAGAGTAATAATAATAATGGTGAGTTGTATTTACCAGTATGCGTACGCAAGTGCGCCTGGAGGCTTTTTTCCCTCGGAAAAACTCGATTGCAGTATGTACATTTGATGCTGCTTGGGGATGTACTACCCTGCATCATGAGGTTGGTGAGAGCGTCGGCGCGTGGTCGACCACGACGATGGCTCTCGGAACCACCGGAATGTTGTGTCGTGCCATTACAACTATTTCCCGCTTGTCCATTATCGCGACATTCCGGTGAGGAGCATGAGCTACCGGGGCTGAGATTAATATTTCTCGCTTCTTCGCCCCAGTTCCAAGGATACAACATTGTGTCGCACATTGGTGGACTACGAGGCATCATAGAATCCGACAAGGGACGAGACTCGCGCTTCGGCGTGTGGAGCTCCATGCTTTGACCAAAATATCAATGAAACAACAAAAAAAAAAGCACGAGCAATGTTTTTTCTTCACTAGTTTTACTTGGTTTCGATGTTTATTTATTATTATGACAAAAGTCCTTTAGCACGACACGGTTTTCATTCACTGTACCCGAATTTTCGACCCTCAACGCGATCTATTTTCTTTCGCCCTCTCTCTCTCTCTCTTTCTCTCGCGCACTCTTTCTCTGTTTTTCTCGAACGCGTGCGCTCCCTCAAGGAAGGAGCATATTACGATAGAGTTTTACGCACTAAATAAAAACCATGTTTAAAAGATCGTCATTATGTTTATAATTGTTTTAATGTAGTTGCCGCCAGCGAGTAACAAAAAAAGGCGCGCGCGAACCTCCGAGACGATCGTTGTACCGCGTGCCACTGATTCAACCGCCAAAATATAGTACTACGATGCGGCTGAGGGCGCGCGGGGCTAGCAGGGTCCACGCGAAGCTTATTCGCGTCTCTTTAAGCCTCGTTCCTTGCGTACGGCTATATCTACGCCAACAGGTGTTCTAGTGTGCGTGTGCGTGGCTTCGCACATGAGAATGCGCCCGCCCACATGTGCTTCGCTTTCCGCGCACGTTTTATGTACAGCTCTCGCCAAAAGTTTCGCACTTTGCCCACATTAATATGCGCGATGCTAAAACGTGCACACTCCGGATATAAACGATACAATTGAAATATGAGAAAATTAGCCAACTAGAAGGGAATAGTGATTTTTTTGAAAAATAAAGGTCATCGTTTTCACGGTCGTACACATAAAGCACAAAGAATAACCAATCGCCATATTTACATTCCGATAGAATAGACAAGCACCAATCAGAACCTTCGCTTTCTCAAATGATGCGAATAGTTTCTACAACTCGCGTTAGATGGCGCTAGTGCGCTTTTCCCCAATAGTCGAAGCTCTACAAAATTTTAAATCTATCAATTTTGTTGTATTTTGGTTGTTACGAATTTTAGAAGGTGAATCAATACGCCGCTACATTTTTTGAATGGTTGTCAATAAAATATGCGGATAAATTTCCATCTTGCTGATATTTTTAATTCATAGATTTTATTTCGCCGGTTCACATTTCACAATCAACGTTTCGAACTTTCCCGCACAACACAAGCATAACGAATGATATTTCTGATTGGCTCCCATTGGTCAACGATCGATGGGAAAAGAAGCAGCCGAATTTGCACCGACAATTTGATCTAAACATCAAATTCAGTTTACATTTACATGAAGAATAACTCTGAAAATTAATATCGATACAGATTCAGGGTCACCGTGAACAGTTTTTCTGGAAGGTTTGGTCGAGATTGATGGGAATGAGTTTTTAAGTGTTCAATATTTTTTCGTTCCTTTGTCGCGGATTCGTAGACCCCTTAAATGTAAACCCGCCCATCGCGATTATACCACGAGGCTTTTCGATTATATTGTGGGCATTTTTATAAGAACCGGAACATTGATTTGTAAAAAATGGATGATTTTAATAAAAACTCGGATTTTTTGCAATCAATAGCATAAATTTAACGCGTAATATGTGTCGGGAAAGATTTTAATTTCGGTTTGAAAAAGCGAACATTTGAGGGCGCCTGGGTCCTAGACGATATTCGCAAGTAATCGGCTCACTCTTCTCCCTCTCTCGTCCGTCCCCTCCCCACATAGGACGGTTTAAGGCGCACAAGAACCTCGTGGTGAAACTACAACTTCCTCGTACGAGAAACACGCACCTCGGCCATATTGGAAATATTGGATGTCTCTGTTACACAAGGGCTCAAAAGTAGCCGTGAAATTTTCGCATAATCCTCAACGACAAGAGGATAATAGACGCAATGGAGAACTCGTACAGCATCACGGTAACAAACAAATTTTTGTTGGCCTTAGACGAGGACGAGGATCCTCTGGAAGTGCTTAAAGTACGTGAACAAGAGAAAGAGGCTAAGAAGAAAGAAAAATTGTCGGAAAAGGAGAACAAGAGCAAGCAACCGGAGGGCCAAAAATCTGCCGGTGTTAAGGCACAAAAAGCCCGCGTTATCAAGGATGTCCAGCAGCAACCGGCCAAGGTACAGGAAGTGAAAAAGGAACAAGGTTAGTCAATAAATTTCTTATATTTCGCAAGTTTTTTCTTCATCGTGCGGTCTTTTTTTCTCGGACACTGAGCGAGGCGGTAACATAGCTCGAAACGTGCACCTTGAGTACTATTATGGCCGCCCAGTGAGCCGACCTCGTGTCGTTCACCAATTCAACTTTTTCCTCATCCCACGCGTTGACCATTGCGAAAATCATGTTTTAATGAAAAATCTTAATTTTTTCTCGTCATTCCTCCCGATTCTTCGCCTCGCGAGTTCTTATCGAATTCACTTTGATTCTCAAAACGATAAGCCGGTCAAGTTTCGAAAAAAAAAAAGTGAAAAAAAATGGTTTCACCTCGGCCGCGTCGCGAAGTCAGAGTCGTGCGGCGCGCGAAAAATTGCACTCCTCAATCCTGCGCGACTTTCATCAATTAAAATCATCATAATGCTTATCGATCATTATTTTTCCACATTCGCATCAAAACCATAGCCCCGCCATTGTTAGGGAGGGGGAAATCTCCGACTTTCCTTGTGAAATCATGCGGTTTTTTCGATGCTTCCGAGCCAACTATAGAATCACGATATTTCTCGTGAAAATGTTCAATCTCGAGAATAATTTATTACGAAAAGGCATGCCATCGGAACTACGAATAACCTGACCAATGAGCACATGGTTGCCATGTGCTTTTGTGGTCACCAATATGTCCGCCGTGTGTGGAATGACAAAAATATCACAATCGACTTACTAAACCCCTCCCCTTTGCTACTTCCCTCTCCAGGGGGGAGTTTTTCTTTTTCATCACTGCAAGAAACTTCCTATAATGGGCATGTCTATTTCTCTTCGTTTTTATTTAGACTTGCTCCTATAAAAAAACCTTTTTTTTTCCCAATTACAGCCATTTTACGTTTTCTCAAATATCTCGTTATGCAAATTAGAGAAAAATTTGAAAATCTTTTTTTTTTGTTCTCTCACAGGCGAGAAAAAACCTGTGCAGCAGAGAACAGCCCCAGGTGGCGACCGCAACGTCAAGTTCTCTGGCGAATCTAGGGAAGAACGTAATAATCGCCGCAACCGAGAAGATGGTGATCGGCCTCCTCGCAACCAAGGCGGAGAGCCCAGGCGGGGGCCTCCAAGGTTAGTGTTCCGCGCTTTATCAGTAATTTTGACCCTTAGAGTACACATTGGGTCAATTTAACCCGAACAATATTCCATAAAATATGAATAATTAATTACAATTTAAAAAAATGCATGTTTCTTGGATACAATGATTCGAAAAATTCCTTGGGTCAGATTGACCCAAGATGCGATCAAAGGATCGAAGTGAATTTAGAATTTTTAAACTTTTGATTGGTTCTGTCACTGATAACAGTCGAGCGATGTTTCAAGTTGAATATTTGCGTTTGCACAGTGGTGGCGAAGGTCGCGACAATCGCGAATTCCGAGGATCCGGTGAGCCTCGTGGGGAATTCGGCGAGCGTCGTGGACGCGGCGGTCTCCGTGGCGTTGGAGGCGGACGAGGTCGCGGTGGGCCACGCGGTGGCGGCCGTGGTGGCTTGGACAATCGCGGCAAGCGCGAATTTGATCGCCAATCTGGCTCCGACAAGACGTATGTACTAAATTTCCTTATTCTTGAGATTCCTATACTTACGAGAAGAAACAAAAATACGTGGCAAAATTTTTACCACTGTCTATCGAAGAATGATTTTTTTTTTTCCCAACTTCCCGTCGTAAAAGACGCTCAAAACGTTACTCGTTGTTTGCAAGATTACTCGTTAAAAATGATCGACCATATTTATGTGTTTGTAATTTTTGTGCAAGCGGGCAACCGAGGTAAGGATTTTGCCAAATTTGCATGCACTCCATACTTCGTCCTTCGCGCACAAACTATAAAAGACACAAAATCTTCTCTCTTTGTGTTTATAAATTACTTTTCCTCTCTTGTCGCTGTGATCGAACTAGATTCTTGTCGTGTTTCTTTTAGAAATAGACTCGTCTCCTTTGAGTGTCGTTTAATTTCATTTTACATAGTTATATAAACGTGACAAATGATTCCTCTGAAAAAATTAAGTTTTACCTTCACATTTATTTTCCTTCTTTCCAAAAAACACATAAGTGATGCATGAAGGTCCATGATCGGAGTATTTTTGGAAATTGAGTGTTGAATATCCATATATTATTTTTTTTATGTCAATTTTGTTGTTACGTCAAGTTTGTTTTTTATGTTATTTTTCGTGAAAACGAAATGTCTCGATTTATGTATGTTGGTTTTTTGTTTGTCCTTATGCATCTTATGAATTGTGTATTAATGGTAGCAGGCATGGTTACAGCGGTGTGAAACCAGTCGACAAGAAGGATGGCGCTGGAAGCCATAACTGGGGAACGCATAACGATGAGATCGAGTAAGAAAATATGAAAATTAAAAAATTCAATATTTTAATAGATTATTTAAATGAGATGAAATTTTTTGGAATTTCGGTGGAGTTTGCAAAGAGAAATTTGAAAGAAACAGTACGAAGGATTGGTGATTTTGATCATCTGTATTTTTCTTTTGTTTTTTCTTTGTAGAGAGAGTCTGAATCCGGAGACTCAGGAATGGGGAAATGATAAGCCGGAAGGTGGCGAGCCGGCGCCCGTAGCGCCGGAAGGAAAAGAGACGGAGGCATCGGCGGAAACCTCGGTGGAGGAGAAACCCGTTGAGGAAGAGGCTCAGGTGTTGACTCTCGACGAATGGAAAGCTCTGCGAAGTACTCGCGCGAAACCGCAGTATAATTTGCGCAAGGCAGGCGAAGGCGAGGATCTTACTCGTTGGAAGAAAATGTATGCTCTCGAGAAGAAGAAGGAGGGAGCCGAGGAGGAGGAAGAAGAAGAGGAGGATTACGATGTCACTGCCGAATATCCTCAACGTGTTGGAAGGCAAAAGCACGTTTTGGACATCGACATACAATTCAGTGACTCACGGCGCGGAGGTGGAGGTCGCGGGGGCCGCGGCGGCCGCGGAGCTCGTGGGGATCGTACGAATCAACGTGGCTTCGGTGGTAACCGTGGAACACCACGGGATGCTGCTCCAGGCGAGCCCCGCACCGGAGGATTGCCCGTAAGTTTTGTCTTTTTTCCCCCTTCCCCAGAAATCCATTTGCAATACCAAAAATTCTCAAAAAACTCAAAGTTCCATAGTTTTCCAATTTTTTCCATTCCAACTTTCAAAAAACATACATTTTTCTAATTATTTCTGATTCGTTTGCACAGGATACTGCGAAGCCGGTATCTCAAGTCGAACAAAAGTCTCCTCGTGGACGTCAAAACGCCCCGAAGGTTGATGACGAGCACGATTTCCCATCATTGGGTTAGACGAAACGCGTGAATCGTCCTTTCCGTGTCCTGTCAACACGGAGTAAACCATCAAGAGAAAAAAATACACAGACGAAAAGAAGAGGAAGAAAAAAGGAAGAAGAAAACAGAAGCAAATTTAAACAAACAACTAAAGTCCCACCACCACCAGCAAGCCATCATCAGTTGTATCACATACCAGCTATTATTACTTGTACTATTCTACTACTCTACTACTACTACTACTTCTACTACTACTACAAAAAGAATGAAAAAAAAAACGAGAAAAAAGAACACACACACAAACACAGAATGAAGTCTATATTGATCAACAGTCTCGAGGCATCGATAATAATCAGATTATTATTGCGTAATACAGTGCGCCATTGCAGAATTGAAATACCACTGAACTAAAAAGCGAAAAACCACATGAGCGAACAAAAGGAGAGAAAAAGAAATAGGAAAACGAGATGAAGACAAAAACGAGCGAGTCTCGAAGCCCCGAAACGTAAAAACTAAAAATGAAAGAAAGCGCTCGCGAGTAACTAGACACACCGGAATAATGCGACGTCCAACCGTGTACTTTTTTCTTATGTCATTTTTTTTATTTCACCCCTTCGAGAATTTGAGCCGAAATATTTTTTCGTCATCTTTGTCGATGATAATTCGAAAATTATTGTACCGAGATGAACGAAGTGAAAGCAAAAGAGAGAGAGAGAGAGTTCGTGCCAGTGAACGATGAATTGAAAATGCGATCGTTTTTTTAAAATGCATGCCGTGGAAAATCGATGGATGATGAGAACAGTCATATTTTCAAATATTATTAACAGAGACAAGAATTGTTTTCTTTTCTTGACTCTTGCGCTGAGACCTTTGAGCGAATCATTTAATTTCTCGATTGTTATTTAATACGGTCGACGAACGAAAATATATTTGCTATTTGGACTGAAATTACGGAGTGGACATATATTGATGAACGAATGATCGATTGTGAGAGTGTGAGTGTGTGTTGGGCGTGAGTGTCGGCGGAAAAGAGAAACGAGATGAATAATAAAAGCGAATTTTACAATGGTTACTGGTTTTTCTTAGAGCAGCGCTCCGGGGGCGGGTTTTTTTTTTCTCATTTCCGAAAGACTGTTTTTCTTTCCTTTTCTCTCAGATGCGAAATGATGCAGGCCTAACGAGAAGTGTGAAAAACTACGTGGCCGCCCGATACCTTATGAACGTCTGTGTGTGTGTGTGTGTTTGTGTGTATGTACGTGTGTGAATGTGTATAATACTCTTTTGGTAGACGTACACGGTGAGAAAAACAATACCCGAACTACGATTTCACCTTTCAAACTCCTCTACACCGATTTATCATTTTTTTACGCTCTTCGGCAAAGCTTCCCTTCGTTCAAGTGGCAGAAATATTTTTCTTCTTTTTCTTCATCCATTCTCTCTCGCTCCCCCCTCTCTCTCTCTCTCTCTCTCTCTCTCTCTCTCTCTCCCCCTCTTCGGTTTCCGTCTCTGAATCAAGACTAGAGAGACATTTTTTCAATAAATTCATTCGAGATAACGTCGATATCTCGAGAGCCTTTACTAGTTAGGTAGGCGGAGTGTTTTTCACTTTGATTTCATTATTTTTCTTATTTAGGACTTGAAATCAATGCCAATCGATCGTGGATCGTTCATCAGTCGATCGCTGAATCTTTGAAAATTCAAATCACAGCCGAATTCGAATGCTGGGGAATTTCGTTCCGACTTTGTACGAAAATCAATTGTTCGAGTTTTTACTCATTTTTTGAGCATCTAAAAGCACCGAACAAAGTTAGGGAAATAAGTGGAAATTATTAATAGAAAATAAACTGAAATTCATTGAGAGAGAGAGAAGGGCATTTCTATTCCTCTGTTTTCTTCAGACTCTGCATTTTCGTGACTTCCAGGGAACAGTTACTTTCTAGCAAAAACATTAAAATACTAAAGAATTAATAAAAACAGACCGTGATTTGATAGCCCTGACTTTTGAAAATATTTTTTCTCAATCGACTCCCAGTGAGACTGTCGAATTATTCAGGTGATGCTGATGAAATAACAATTTAATTACGCTCGCCCATCGATCGTCGTCCTCTTAGTTACGATTTAAATAACCACGAGAGAAAGAGAAAATAATTAGAACCTACGGCTATATTAGTTATTTACTATGTTTGTTATACTTGAAGATTGAAAGGAAGGGGAGAAACGTAAGAGAGGAAGAAAAGAAAATAAACCAGCCAAAAAAAAACATTTAAACAAAATACAAGCGAAATCGAACTCACGCCCTCTCCAACAACGGACGATGTTACACTATCCGAAGCTTAGGTATATATGTAAATAACATAATATTTACAATAAATTGTGACAAGACTAGTTAACTCCTGTCTAATCAATAATAAAAACGGCCTTTCGTTTCATATCGCTCGGCTTACAAAAATTTTTATCCGTCACGAAAATACTACAAACGCGGTAGAACATTATTTTTACATTTCATTCAATTTTTTCCTTTAAACTTCTCCGGAAACCGCAACATTTTTTGTCTCAACTCTTGGCTACATGAACTTCAAGCTTCAGGATTAATGCAGGTCCTTAAATCCGGAATTGGAAAGTCCTAAAGGATTCTGGACCAGTTTCGAAATTAGAAATCAAGTTGGTCATTTAGAATAAGAGAAAACCGCACAAGCTTCGATGTTTGAACGATCGAGACGGAATCGTTTCCTTTTTACCATTCAAGCGTAAGGCCGAGTGTCTTATGGAGCAATGAAGAGAGAATATATCAGCACGAAGATCAGGCGTTTATTGGAAGCTGAATTTCTAGGAGGACGGACTTAATTTATCATTGGAGTTTAAATTTAGGGTGTGTAAATGAACCCAGGATGTGGTTTATTCAACGAGATAGTGGCTTTAACGAGTGGGAAGAAGATTCGAGATCTTAATTTTATTTATAGGCCCGGATAAATCGGAAAATGACATTTTCTCCATTTCCTGTTCACCGGAGACGCATAAAAATACATTTTCTGAGAGAGAAGCGATCTATTCTCGTGATTTGAAGCAAACGAAATGTTGATGCTGGAATGAACTTGTGCAATTTGGTTATAGGCACGTTTTCAAGGCGCGCTTTTATTAGCGTGACTAGTTTGACTTGCCTGCAGTGCCGTAGCTACCCTAAAAAACATACGAGGACGAGGGTGGAAAACATCAAATCGAGAGAAGCCTTTTGAACAATGGGGTGGCTGGCCTTTTTTATTTGTACAGTGACTTCGTAGGCTTCGTAAGTAAATGCAGGGATGAAAGAAACACGAGTGTTTTGCTGTGTGGAAGGGACGGAAAGGAAAGAGGTTTTTCATGCTTCTTCCGCAGGAGGACGCTGAAGGGCAGAACAAGAGAATAAGGCAGCTGAGGCAGGCGGCACTCTCTCGGCATCACCGCGACAAGTGCTATGCGTGCTCAAGAATCATACACACCATCAAATCCTCAAATACACACACGCATATATATATTTCTGTATTTTCAATGACTCTCAACGAAAAGGTCGTATCTCACCCCCGAAACTCCGAACTCAATGCCCTTGCGAGCCACTCCTATATCTATACCTACAGATGGCCGAGAATCAACGGAGAGAGCCGAAGCCCAAGCGTGGGAAGAAGCGAGAAGAGAGTACGCGCTTACGACCAACAGTCGTGCGAGAAAGATCGAGATAGAAAGTCAAAGTGTGCAGTACAGTAGAGACCCCATTAAAATCAGTTACAATACCCCACCACATTCACAAAACCAACGATGCAAGCTTAACCTTAGATTCTTTCCGACGCAAATCCCGAATGCTGCGGACTGAATATTTGCCCCGAACTTTGTTATGCGATCGAATCTTTCAAATGTTCCGAAATTGTGCGCAAAGTTTTTACATTTTGAGGGTGCAACTACTTTCACGATTAATTCTGAGCTCCCAAGACATGATCGATCTCTGCGAAAAACAACATTCAGGGGAAAACCTTTTTGGATTCTGCAATGGAGAACTTCGCGAACTAATGCTCTACGTGATAAATGCCGTGCGTCTAGACCCATTATTACAAGTTTTCTTTTTCTAACGTTTGCCGCAGTCGCTTTCAGACGCTTATCGATAGTTATAAATTTATCCACTGGCGTCGCTACGCATCACGTTGACATTGTTGGGGTCGCCACTGTACGAGCAGTGTTCCGTATGAAACCGAGCGTCGGGGAGAAAGACCGAGCGAGAGAGAAGGGGAGAGAGAGAGAGAGAGAGAAGCACGGGAGAGAGGCGCGCACGCCGTAGGTATATTTCTCTCTCGGCGCTCTCGAGTTCTCCAAACTCCAATCCAATGCACGTAGAGTTTAAGCAACGAGCACCCTTATCGTAGTAGTCGTCGTCGTCGTCGCAGTGATCCTTTCCGTCGAATTTTATCCTCTCGGAATATCCAAAAATTCCCCTCGTTATAGTGTTTTATCGCGAAACGACGTTGTATAGTGGCGGTCGCCCCATCCTTGTTCATTCCCCTTCACGCTCGTGTTGTGCGTGTGTATGTGTATGCTTGGGCCGCGTGTGTATGTGCTCCGAGTGTATTAAAAAGTAAAAAAGTAAGGGACCCGAGTTGAACGAACACAAATCGTGGTGCAAAAAAACACCATAAGAAATATTACATTCCCCGAAGAAAGTATTCTTGCAGCAAAATCGAGGATAGAAAGAGCGAGATAGAGGAAAGTACGAAAAGAAAGAGTGCGAGAGAGTGCGTGCGCGAGAAAAGACGAAGAGGTATATACACAAGAGGTTTTCGAGCTTTATTGTTGCCTCCTCGTCTGTTGTAATTTTGTGAACAGTTTTGTGCATGTGTGTGCATTTCCAAAGGAGAACGAAGGTTTATAAGACCCTTACAATATACACGTACATATATGTACGTGCGAAATATATATCTATAATAAATATATATACATATATATTTATACATCAAGACCCTTCGAGAGTGAAACATGGTGAACGTTCGCGATGTTCCGTAGAACAGCGGAGCTATACGGGTTTCACGAGCATTCCGACGATCCGGCCACGAATGCCGTTCTACAACTCGACTCCTTTCCCATAGAGGTATATAACATTGTATTAATCATTGCGTAAAAAAAATTCAAAACCCAATAAAAATGATAATAAATAAACAAGGATTACTGAAGATTGGATTCGGATGCGTGGGCGCGAGTAATTTATGCATCATACACCGATGATTAATCTTTTCGCGACAAAGGAGAGACATTGACTTTTTTTTTCAAACATTTTTAATTCCTACAAATACATGATCATACAACGAGCTCGCCGCAGGATCGCGTAATGTATCGTAAGGCGTATTATATACGCCAATGAAGCAATGGTCCTTTCATCGCAAGGGCCCGATTTTTCTCCCGTTTTTCTTTACATCCCACCTCGTTTTTTTCATCGTCTCTAGATAGGCTAAGAATCTGTTTGTTCTGACGCTAGCGCCGTTGACTATCCGAAATTTTGACGTTTCGAATGTACACGCCGAAGGATTTACGATTGAGTCGAGCGATTTATAAAAGTGAAGAGAGAATTTCACGGTGAGAAGGGTCGCCGTGTGTGATACACGGTATTCGGGAGGAGAGAGAAAAACGTTTCGTGCCCCGTCTGCGTGTGTGTATGTGCTGCGCGCGTTGGATGAAACTATGTGGATTTGCCTTTGTGCAACGGGAAGACAGTGGCCTTAGCTGTCAAGTGGAGAGAGAGAGAGAGAGAGAGAGAGAGAGAGAGAGAGAGAGAGAGAGAGAGAGAGAGAGAGAGAGAGAGAGAGAGAGAGAGAGAGAGAGAGAGAAAAGAAAGAAAGCTTGGAATATACATATATATGTATATATTGTACTCGATCGTAGTAAAGACAGAAGGGCGGCTGTGTGTACACGCGCATGAGAGCTCTGCCCTTGTGATAATTGTCCAAGCCCCATCTGGCATAGCTTTCACCGTAATTACAATGAATATTTTTTAAATAGTAATCAAATTCTCCTGTCGTGTTAACAATTCCCATTGATAAAAGGATATTCCTTGAGCGATCTTCTTTCTCACTCGCTCTCAGTTTCCCTATAAAGCAACATTTTGAGACGTCTGCCACATTTTTCGACGCCGTTAACGACGCGTCTTTTTCGGAAAATATAAAATTTAACCTTCCAAAGTTGTCGAGCCATTTCTGCAATAGTTTTTTTTTTTTTTTTTTTTACGGCACGCCATCAATTTCGGCGTGATTTAGTTGGAATTTTCAGCGCGTGACAAATCAAAACCTGTCATTTTTCTTCCGGATTAGTGCGCGCACCACTTTTTTCCCGAGTTTTCGATTGGGTCAAGCATTTGTTCCTCACCGTGGCTGTTTTTTTCACTTTGCAAATTCTGCTTCATCTTTTTCATTGTTTATCCCAACTAAAACGACATTCGAACGCTCGTTTATCTCTCACGCGACGATGAAGGTTAACCCACCGTTTTTTCGAAATAATGGCCGGGCGACTTTCTAGAGTGCAGTGAACTACAGTGATTAATATCATCCGCTTATCATTAATTAACGAACTATCCGTCGTACGGTTTAATTTTACGAGACTTCGGAATAAAATTCTTAGCTTATCGTTTCTACAACTCCACGCTGATAACATATCACGTCTAGCACGAACTTTTGTTACAACAAACAAACTAGCCTACCGGGACTTGATTTTCATATCCCAAATCCCATAATATTTACAATTCTGAGAAAAAAACTATCTCGATCGTGAGAAAAATAACGGAAAATGAAAAATCCTTTTTGACAAATCGTAAACATGAAAATGGTGGATTTAAATTCACTACAATTTATATTAAATCGTTTATTGAAGTAAAACGAATCTTTCGTCGTCCAGCGCACTTTATCAATGTGACAAAATTGTGTTTCAGGAGTCGTCGATGGAAATGGTGCCTGGTATGAAAGGAATTTGGTAGCGCGGTTACCAACAAAAAATCCAAACCTGGCTACTCACGAAAGATCGAGTAGTTGTTTTACCCCTCAGTTCCCATCCCCTAGGCGTTGGAATATATGAAAATTCATTCGAATTTAGAGCCAGTCCAGTCCCGCAATTCCCCCTGTATGACTCGTGTTGCCACAAAAGTGACGCAATGAGACTTTTGGGACTGAGACCATTTCCTGCGACGCCGCGGGTCCCGCCGCCCCCACGGCTCTCTTTCTCAACATTTTTTCCCTCGTCGTATTTCCTCCTAGTCGTCCTTGTAACTCTCGTCGTTGCGACTCACTCGGAGAATCTACCAAATTCCAATGGCAAAAAAGAGACTCTATCCCCCCACGTTATTGCACAATTCCCATCCGATCCACGATCCAAACAATTGTTCGATCCTTCGGAAACCAACAAGACGAGAGAAGGCCCTCTCCGATTCAATCATCTGACTATCGACCCTGTCACTGGCAGACTCTATGCCGGCGCCGTCAACAGACTTTTGCAGCTCGACACGAATCTCAAACTCGAAGAACATGTTTCTACCGGTAAGAACTCGATTGTCTTTAATTTGAAAAATATCTGGGAGCAGTCAGGTAGAAAATTTCACCCGAAAATGGATTTTTTTTCCGAAATGACAAACCGGGCTTTGATATTGAAGTTTGGATCGTTTCATTTATTTTTTCGAAGCAGAAATACCTAAAAGTGTTGAAAGATGAATTCGGGAACGTAATTCAAAGCTCGCCCGGTTTACCCTGGTTTGTAGTTTTAGGGTTGAGCCGAATGGATAAAAATGTGGAATAATCGAATCGTTACAGGTCCTCGAATGGACAATCCCCTGTGCCATGCAACCGGATGTTCGCCACGAGACATAGTAACGTCACTGACGAACAATGTGAACAAGATCTTGATAGCGGATCTTGAATCGCATACGTTAATAGCCTGTGGCTCGCTTCTCCAGGGAGCTTGCGAGAAGTACAACATGTCGAGCATCTCGATAAAGCCGGAATTTATTCCGCGGAGCGTAGCGGCAAACGATGAACATTCTTCAACGTACGCATTCATCGGTCCAGAGCGTTACGATCCCTGGGATAACAAGAACATATTGTACGTGGGTACGACGTTCACGAACAACGGTGAATATCGTCACGACGTACCGGCGATCTCTAGTCGGGATCTTTACACTCTTGGGATCGCGCGATGCACTTTTAACAAGGAATCAATAATCAACATCGACGTTAAATATCGCGATCACTTTCTCGTCAAATACGTTTACGGATTCAACGCGAGCGATTACGCTTATTTTGTCCTTGTACAAAAAACTTCCTATTTACCGGAACAAGAAGAATTGGGATACATATCCAGACTCGCAAGAAGCTGCATCAACGATCCCAATTACGACAGTTACACCGAAGTTACGTTACAATGTAACGTCGACACCGGAAATGGAACTTTCGAAACTTACAATCTCGTACAAGACGCCAAAGTTGCTTCGGCCGGAAGCGATTTGGCTAGCCAATTGGGCATCTCTGTTGGAGACCCTATTTTCTTATCTGTTTTCTCACCCAGCAAAGGGATCACGAACGAGCCTAAGTCTCGATCCGCACTTTGCGTCTATAGTTTACGAGACATTCAGGAAAAATTCATCGAAAATATTCACATGTGCTTTAACGGCAGCATCAAGTATCGTAACATGGGATATATCAGCGGCCCCATACAGGACGGCGAATGTCCAAACGCGGGGGTAAAAATTTCTCATTAATTCCGCCGAATTACAAAATTTACTAAAATTCCTAACGAATTTATTTTTTTTCTTCATAGAACACCGGCAACATTTTACACTTCTGTGAAGTTGGACTAAAAATATCGGGGGTATCGCCAATAGTCGCCCAATCGATACTCCATTTTCCCGAGACGTTTGTAACGTCAATCGCGGTCGCAAACACCGAAAGCCACACAGTCGCTTTTCTCGGCACGAGCGACGGTCAACTCAAGAAAGTATTGCTCTCCGGAACCGAATCTTCCGTCTACGAGAGCGTCGTCGTTGACAAAGGACAAACGTTGTTACCCGACATGACTATAGCACCGGACGGCCAACACATCTACGTTCTGTCGACCTCGAAAATTTCAAAAGTCAAGGTTGAGCATTGCAGCGGCTACACGAGCTGTAGCACTTGTCTGGATGCTAAAGATCCTTATTGCGGTTGGTGCTCGTTGGAAAAAAGGTCAGTATTTTCCTTTGACGTAGTAAATCTTTCTGGAATAATATAATTTCAAAAGAATTGCGTGTTTGATATGGAAAAGTTGATCGCGACGAAAAAGCACCATTTTCAAGTTCGCATTCGTTTATTTTGTATTTTTAAACGTGAGTCCGAAATAAAAATGCAATTTTCGTTCGGACTATTATTTGGGGAAAGAAAACTTGAATTTTAGAGAGAGAATGGAGTCGATTCCAAAAGTCAAACGAATGCAAATTGCAATATCGTTAAAAAACAACAGATATAACAAAACTGTTTGTTTTTTTTTGTCATGCAAACAGGTGCACCGTGAGGGAAGATTGTCAAAAAGCAAGTCGAAGCAGTCCCCGATGGTTGTCATTGGGGACGGGTCAACAGTGTATAGATTTCGAGCAAGTGTTGCCGGATCGTTTGCCAATAGAGCAAATGACAACGGTGCAATTGACAATAAGGACGTTACCGGAGTTGCCATCAGGAGCGAATTATAAATGTGTATTTGGGAAAGCCGAACCGATCGATGCGTTGATGACCGGGTTTGGGTTGTCCTGTCCAGCTCCACCGGTCGTTGGTAGACCGAGTATTCCTGAGGACTTGGATCACGTGCTCGTACCGCTGTCGGTACGCTCGAGCGAGACCAACAAAGACTTTGTGTCCCGGAACTTCGCATATTTCGATTGTTCCAAGCACAAGGTATGCACGGAATGCGTCAAAGCTCAATGGTCCTGCAGCTGGTGCGTGTACGACAACAAATGCACTCACAACACGAGCAGCTGCCAGGGAAATATAATATCCGGTGAAAACGTGAGTAGAATTATTGAATATCTTGTCTGTGTCATTCGAAAGGTTGCTCGTAGCGAAGGATGAGCCTGAGGCTCTATCTTGTCTGCTTATTCGTCACCAAACTATGAAAAAAACGAATAATCAATTTTGATGGTTTTTGTATTTTTGACGACGATTCGCAGCAACGGAACCAGCCGACACTGGCAGCTCACGGAGCTCAATATTGTCCACGTTTTACGGCACGAAAAGAGCCTCTGATGTTGCCGATCAACGTGCCGAAGGAAATCGTCCTCGAGGTGGAGAATCTACCACATCCGCAAGTGGGACACACGGGTTTTCAATGCATCGTAACGATCGAAGGTGCTAATTTGAAGGTCCAAGCACGCGTGGACAGTTCGTTGATCGTTTGTGACAGAACGACGTATTCGTACGAGGCGTTGAGCGGAGAATACGAGGCATCGGTAACAGTCGTGTGGAACAAAAATCATCACGTTGACAAGACGACGATAGTGTTGTACAAATGCGAAGTATTGGGGTCGCATCGTGAACATGCGGATTGTTCGTTGTGTATGACGAGAGATTCGCGGTACGAGTGTTCGTGGTGCTCGAATCGGTGCACCTACAAGGATTCTTGTTTGCCGACGACGTCCGCGGAGTGTCCGAAGCCGCGAATAGACATAATAAAGCCATTGAGCGGTCCGATCGAGGGTGGCACGTTGGTCACGATCGAGGGCAGTAATCTCGGCTTGCGGGAAACCGACGTCAAAGGTAAAATTCGTATCGGTAACACGCCATGTGAATTGACGGATTACGAGGTTTCTGTCCGCATTGTGTGCGTCACGGGGCGTCGGAACGCCAGCGATACAGCCTCCGTCGTCGTCGGCAACGTCGCCGGTTTCACCGAGTCCGCAGTACTTTTTAATTACAAAGACATCCAATTGACCGGAGTTTATCCGTCGGTCGGACCTCAGAGCGGTGGCACTCAGTTAGCCATAACGGGAATGTACTTGAACATCGGTAGCGAAATCACAGCCTATCTCGACGAGCTGCCTTGCCATGTGAACGTCAGTCAAGCGAGCTCAACGCGGTTGACCTGCATCACGAGCAAATCCGGGAGCACGAGACGCATCGAACGTCTCAGACTCGAGATCGACGGTGCAACGCGCACCTTGACCAATAATCCTTTTAATTACACGCAGGATCCTTCCATCATGGAAATCAAACCTTTGAGGAGCTTCGCTTCCGGTGGACGCATGATTACCGTTCACGGAACGAACCTCGATACGATCCAAAAGCCCGAAATGGAAGTGTTCTTCGACAACGAGGTCTCATCGGTCAATCGAACTGTTTGCACGGTGCTCAATCCGACACAAATGGAATGTCCGAGTCCCTCGGTTGCTGGGAGGTTCGTCAATTTTCGACGGGCTCGTCGTTCCTCGAAGAAACGTTCGAAAGTGCAAACGACTCGCAGCATAAAAGAATCCCAGCTGACTCTTAAAATAGCATTCGTGATGGACAACGTCGAGAGTGTCAGAGATTTGGACAAACATTTCCAAAACCTGCGGAATCGTCTGCTTTACGTACAAGACCCGAAATTCTTCGCTTTTCCGAGAAACGTTAAATTGTACAAAGGCGATACTCTCGTTATCGAGGGAGAAAACCTCATCTACGCGGCTGACGAGTCCGACGTCAATGTAACGGTTGGCACGTTGACGTGCAACGTGACTTCGTTGGCTCACACGCAATTGGTCTGTACGCCGCCGGATTCTCAACCCGCCGGAACCGACGAACTCGGGGCGAAAACTCCCAGTGGGTTGCCTCTCGTCGTTGTACGAGTCGGCAGGAATCTCCGGTTCCCCATCGGCTATTTGCACTACGAAGTCATCAAAGCTTATCCGATCCCACCGGAAGCCATCGCCGGAATCGCCGCCGGCACTTTCAGCCTCGTTTTTCTTTTTGTTTTGGTTCTCGTGGTTTATCGTCGGAAAAGCACTCAAGCCGAACGCGAATACAAAAGGATACAGATCCAAATGGACACCCTGGAGAGCAACGTCCGGATGGAGTGTAAACAAGCTTTTGCCGAGCTCCAAACAGACATGACCGACTTAACCGCCGACCTTGAATCCTCCGGTATTCCGACCTTGGACCACAAGAATTACATAATGAAAGTATTTTTCCCTGGAGTCATTGACCATCCGATACTTAACGATCCAAGGTCACGAGGCACTTTGGCGAGAACCAATTACGACGCTGCGATGATACAGTTTGAGCAGCTCGTTAACAACAAGTGTTTCGTTTTGACGTTCATCGAAACTCTCGAAGCCCAGAAAGACTTTAACATCCGAGACAAAGTGAATGTCGCGTCGTTATTGATGGTCGTTTTGATGGGGAAAATGGAATACGCGACCGACATACTCATGAATCTTCTGTTGCGTCTGATCGACAAATCCGTCGACACGAAACATCCTCAGCTCATGTTAAGACGCACGGAATCTGTGGTTGAAAAAATGCTGACCAATTGGATGGCGTTGTGCATGTACAATTATCTCAAAGACTACGCCGGCTCCTCTCTCTTTTTGTTGTTCAAAGCGATCAAGCACCAGATCGAAAAAGGTCCGGTGGACGTGGTGACCCACGACGCGAGATACTCTTTGTCGGAGGAGCGTCTTCTGCGAGAGCAAATCGACCACAGCCTCGTAACGCTTCACGTTGTCCAAGACGATCTCGACGAAAAAATTCAGTGCAAAGTGCTCGATTGCGACACGATTAGTCAAGTTAAATCAAAGATACTCGATGCTCTTTACAAAAACACACCGTTTTCGTTGAGGCCATCGATACACGAGGTCGACCTTGAGTGGAGACACGGCAGAGGCGGCCATTTGACCCTTCAAGATGAGGATTTGACCACCAAGTGCAGCGGCGACTGGAAAAAAATCAATACGCTCGCTCATTACGGGGTTAAAGAGTCCGCCGTTATGTCCCTCATCCCCAGACAGAACGACGGATTCAGCGTCAACTGCAAACCACCCTGTCACAACTGTAAGCCCGCCGCCCATCACCATCATCACCACCATCATCATCACTCGACCCAACAACATCAACACAATCTTCATCGTCACGCCAACAATTGCTCCTCGGGACATTTGCCAGCGACACCCAGTCATGGCCTCATAAGTCCAATCATGTATCCGCACACTCCCGGTGGCATATACTTCGATAGCCAACACTCGCCGACGATAATAAGCGTCAACGGGGACATCGAAACCGCGGTCCCGAATCAACGGATTTGGCATCTGGTCAGGCCGATCGACGAAGGACATTTTCCACCGGGTATCGGCTTCTCAGGTGGCAAAAATCATCTCGAAAGAACTCACAAAGCTATACCCGAAATCTTTTTAACGAGGCTCCTCTCGACCAAGGGCACCGTACAAAAATTCGTTGACGATTTTCTCAACACGATTTTAACTGCCAACGAGGCACTCCCCAGCGCTGTCAAATGGCTTTTCGATCTTCTCGACGAAGCTGCCAAGAGACACTGCATCGTCGATCCCGAAGTCGCCCACGCGTGGAAATCCAATAGTTTGCCACTCAGATTTTGGGTTAATTTTATTAAAAATCCCGATTTCATGTTCGATATCAATAAATCCACAACCGTAGACTCAAGTTTATCGGTTATCGCCCAAACTTTTATGGATGCTTGCTCCACCACCGAACACAGACTCGGCAAAGATTCACCCTCCAATAAATTACTCTTCGCCAAGGACATTCCTCACTATCGGGAAAAAGTTGGACGGTTTTATACCGACGTACAAAGACTACCACAAATCACCGACCAGGAAATGTCCAGCGCTATGCAACAACTCAGCGCCTCACATGCCAACGAATTTGACGTTATTGCAGCTCTCAAAGAGCTTTATATATACGTCAGCAAGTATTATGAACAAGTGAGTAACATTTTCCTCTCTAATCGTTACATTTTTTTTTCTCCGCTCACGCTCACCTGCATTTTTATTTTTTAAACAATTTCCCGCACAATCAATACTTTGTTTTCTCCACAAAAATCTCTGTAACATTTTTCAACAAACACAAAAGCATTTTTATTAACAAATAGCTTTTCAATTGATTAAGCAAGTTGCTGATCAGCAAAATAAATGGACTTTGTTTTTCCCCACAGATCCTAGAGGCCTTGGAGTCGGACGCGGGCTGTCGCAAGTTACATCTGGCGCATAGGCTGGAAAATGTCGCGTGCACGCTCGAGGGTGAGGAGACAAGTGCCTGCTGACAAAACCTGCCGGTACGAAAGAGCGAATAACCCGGGTCGCTGAAATTCGAAGAGGAATGAACAAAGCAAAAGGATAAATAAGCTAAGAGCAAGAAGCTAGGAAAACAAATCCGAAGTAAAAAAAAAACACTGACTAGTGCCTCGAGTCCGCGCATCAGATAAACCTCGGTTTTTTCTTCCTTTTTCCGTTTGTGTTTTTTCTCAAATGTACAAATTGAACACGCGAAAGGAGAGTTAAGTTAAAGAAAAGATGAAATATGGGCAAGTAGCTCGAGCCGGGGATCTAACGATCTAATCGATTCGGGAATTTTCGTTACGATATGAGTTCGGCCAAAGTGCTTTCGCGATGGATCAACGAGATAGATAGATAAACAAAAGAAAACTAAGAGAAACAAAACTCACGAATGAAAAAGTAAAGAATGACGAGAAAATAGTGAAAAAACAAAAGAAAGCCGTGAGAATCGAGAAAGACTATTTGGTAGCGATATTTTGCTGCGATTTTCGATTCTCTGTTGTTTCGGTGTGACGTAATCGTCCGACGAATCGACCTCCACATCGGTTGGCTTGTTTTTTCAACTCCTTTATTTTCACTGGCTTAATTATCATGAAAGGCGGAATAAACGTCCGCTCCCGTGTGATTTCCAATAAAAACGCGTCGAACAAAATCTCGTGTGAGTTTAAGAGAGAGAGAGAGAGAGAGAGAGAGAGAGAGAAAAAAAAAGAAAGAAAGAAAGAAAGAGTGAGCGGGTTTTTAAATCCGTTGACGAACTGTGCATCGACCGTGACTCGCGTTTACACGCTTGTGTTCGATATTCGAAAAAGAAACTCATATTCTCGTGATCTCAGCGACTGAGAGTTCGTCGGGGAGAGAAACAAACAAAATTTAGTCTAACGGAGCCTCTTTCCGCGTGGCATAGTGTTATAGCGTTCTATACACAATACACAAAGGTACATACACTATTACACAAACATAATAATTCTTAAACGAAAACACAACAAATTGACTAAGGTGGGGATTGAAAAATGATTAAATATTGGATTAAAGAAAATCTGTAAGAGCGAGTAAGTGAAAAAGCCATATAGTGTCCGACGGACTGTTTGTACAGTTGATGAGAGTGTACGAGCAGCGAGTAGTCTGTGATCCGAGCACGTGTGGCTATGCCTACTACCTTCATTACGATATTATTATTAATATGTTATATTATATATATAAATATATAAAAATACTGTTTGTCTTGGGTTCAATGCTCAACAATGCCGACTTGAATTCAGAAACGAAATTTAACCGGAAAAGCCGTCGAGAACTGCCAAATAATTGGCCAATCACTTTTTCTTTGCTCAACGAAGAAATTAATTAAAAAAGCGTGACTTTTTTTACTTCAGTACTGCAGCGACAATTGCTGCTTGCGAATTTCAATGAAATTTTGACAAAAAAATGCCGAGTTTTTTTTATATAAATGGTCAGATTACTCGAAAGGGATATTCTTGATTTGCAATTGAGAAAAATCTTTTAAATTTCTGCCCATCTCTAGCTGCGATGAATTAATGGGTGTGAAGGATTGTGCGTGTTAATCGTGCCGAGTCTTTCCGGTTCGAAATTCGAGGCTGAGCTCAGATTTGCATTGTTGACGATTGAGCCCTTGGACATCCCGTATTAATGAGAAAAGCATCGATAAGTGTTTTCGCACGTGAGAATCTGGCGGAAACACCTTCCATGGATCGTAGTGAACTAGTTAGAGAGGGAGAATATATGTATTATACAAAAAATGGAAAAAAAGGTTTGCCCCGACGCGTAGCTCTTGGTACGAGAGCGAGCGGATGGAATAAAGCGGATAAAAAGGGATTGCAGAAAGGAACAATTTAAATTATGAGGATTTAGAGGAAAGGGGTCGGCGGCGGAGGGGGGTTACGCAAAACGGATAAATTGTAAACGTTAAAACGTCAGTCGCGAAAATAACGAGAGATTTACTCTAGGCCTAGCTGTACGTACCCGAGCGATACGTAAAAAATAATGAAAGAAAGAAAAATATGTCTTATTCGTTTGTAACGCTCTTTTTTATATATGTACAACATATTTATATACATATTCGTATATTTGTGTCGGAGGACAACGCTTTTCCATGGGCACGATCATATTGACGCTTCCACAATTTTTCCGGGCCTTTTTTTGCCTCGAACGATAATTGTTGCATTGAGAAAAAAAATATATTTATAGTGAAGTACGAAAATAGTGAAAATTGATTACTTTTTTTTTCATCTGCTTGTCGAAAGTCTCGTTTGACAATTTAATCAATTTGTTGCGAAAGAATTTTCGGTTTTTTCACCAATAACGTTTTATACTCGGTTTGTACGTCACTCTCCACGTCAATGACAGAGATACATTTGTTGATTTTTTTTCTTGTCTTATTTTCCAATTTCTTGCTCGTATAGTGACTAAATTAAACTGATAAGTAATGTAATAATCAATTTTTCGATTGGTTGATCAATTCTATTTATTTATCGCATAATTTGAATGAAAAAATTGTAAAATACATTTTTTTGCTTTTTTTTTTGGTTTCGCCGGTAGAAAATTTCCCTGTGTCCTTCGATACAAATATATATTTATATATCGAAGTATAAATATTTATATATATATAAATATATACATAAACGCTTGTATATATGAAGTTTCCCGTTCGTTTACCCAATTTGTACACTTCATACGATCGATCATTTTTTTTTACGACTGCGAAATGTTTTGTTTGTTTTATTTTTTAAGGATAAGAAGAAAAAAACAATTTGCGACTAAACGAATCGTCGTCCTTGCAATTATGTCGTCGAAAAAACGTAATTAAAATGTTATCTCGTCATCGTTATATTAGCCTCGATATATATTTTCAAACTCGATAAAATGTCTTGCATAATGAAGAAAATTGTAAAACGAATCTCGGAGGAAGGCCTCGATCTAGCACGAAATGAATTATTATTAATTATTATTATTTTATTATTTTTCTTTTTATAAATAATCAACGCGACTCCTCGAGATTATTCCATCTCGAAGAATAGAGACACGTGTGGCAATTAGCCAACCTCATGTGGCATTTATTTTCCATCTTTTGTACCATCTTTTTTTTACTTTTTTCTTCTTCCCTTAATTCCCTCTCTGGAAAGCGTAACGTGCCTCAAAGCTCTCGTATTCGTTAGACCACGAAGGCGACGACGAATCACGAAGTTTCGTCACATTTTTTCGTTTTGTTTTTTTTTCTTTTTCATTTTTCCTGTCGACGTTCGTAACAAGCCTCAACTTTTTGATGGTTCGACGGACAAAATAATACTCAGCTCGTTACTTACAATAAAGAATTGGGAAAAGTTAAAGTAAAAAAAAAAATTGACAATTTATATAAATTTTCAAAGACTCATAACTCAAACACTCGAGAGACTGGTAAAACTTTGTTTTTTTTTGTACATCTGCAATGCGAATTTTAATATTCCTTTTTTTACACCATAACCTCATATGCATACGAATATATTTATATTTTTTTTATTCTACGATATCGAAGCCTAGAAAAACTGCGCGCGCATACAAATTACATTCGAAGGAATCTCTCTTTCTCTCTCTCTCTCTCTCTCTTTCTCTATATGCTAGTTCTGACAAGCACTGCCATTGCTGCACACTTGAACGATTTCCATTGCAATTGCTCCCTCAAAAAGAATACAAACGTTCCAGCAAGCAGCTGAATTGCCATTATCGTTCAATCTTCTCAATGATTATCATTATTTTTATTCCTTAAGTATTATTTAATCGTGGAAGAAACAGAGACGAGAGTGGATCGATATATTCTCGCGAATGCCGAACAAACAAACGAAATACATGATCCAGGGCCGCTGGGAACGTGCTCATTACAATTGTACTTAAAACAAAGTGGCATTCTTCGTAATCCACATCCTCATCTAAACGTCAAACTTAGGTACCCAGCTCCCCTGGGCATACACAATAACATACACGTACACATGACGAAAAAACCCCTATGTATCTCTATATATGTATTGTATTTATTTATACTACGAATGAAAACAAAATAGCTAGTTATTACGAACATTCGTGTACGTCAATCTGTGCGGTTATGTTGTTTTTTTTATTCTTTTTTTTTTTCGTGTCTCAATCCGCAAAACTTCGCTGGTGGATGATATAAACCGCAAAACTTCTGTTAGCTCGTGTGTGATTTTCCATGGAATTCGTCCCTGCCAAGTTTTACGTTATTATCTGAAATAATTACTCGGCAGTTTCCAAAAAGCTGTGCGAGTTGGCGGACGCTTGGCTGTCACTTCCAAAGTGTCGGCTAGAGATTCTAACCTTCTTTGACCTTGCCTTCTCTGGCTGTTCTGGAAATTGTCATTTCCTGTCGATGAATTATTGCAAAACGTTTTTTCTTATCGCTACTTCGAAAATATTTTGTAATATATATCGTTTCGGGAAGTCGTGGAAATCACATCGAGGAAATAGAGCTCTGAAATTTGTTCCGCCATATTGTGATTCGACGAAGTATTGCCAGCAAATCGCATTTTTTGTTTAGTTAAAGAAAAAGAGTTAACGGTACGGTCTTCCTGATTGTAAAATATATATTGACGGAGTAAACCCCCCCACTCCCACTATTTCCTCCTCTCTGTCCTCTTTCAAACCTTCGTCCTTGATATGTCTGTGGCAATCTTAGTAATATAGTATATTTTAAAGATTTCGATGAATTCGATCGTAATACGATAATTTCTGTCACTATGGAAAATCGGTGAAATCGCTTTTCCCTAATGCCATGTATACATATGAATATATATATACACACATATATATATACATATAAACGTCATAAGAATATTTGATATTTTTTGAATATCCCACGTGATCAAGTACTCAATTCATCGACAGCATCAGCCCCCACCAATTCCGACCCAGTGTTAATCCCCATTTATTTCGTTGTATAGATTTTTCACTCCTCAAGCATGCATATTTCATTTCGGGAGGCAATAAAAAAATGAACAGTACGTGTCTCGTGTATGTTTTCCATTTTTTTCAGTACTTCATTTTTCCCGACTCCCTCGAACCACCCGAAAATGAGCGAGTCTCTTTCAGATTTTTCTGCGAACGGCGTGTGTGTGCGTTTCGTCATGAAAACCCAGTCAATCGTACCAATAAAATTTTCACGAGAGCTGCCGAAAATTGTTCCGCGTATGTTTGGTCAAATTTGCAATATTGGCGGGTTATTTGAAATCGTTTTGTCGCGGCCTATATCTCGTTTGGATTGACGTACACATCCGTATATCTGTAATTATTATATATATATTCTCTCGTGCCCTTGAAAAATCCTCAAAAAATCGAATACATTGTAAGATTGAGAAAAGAAAAACTTTCGATTGTACAGCAAGTGGCCTCTGTATTACCTGTTGAAAGAGAGAGAAAAAGGAGAATAGATATGGCGTGTGCAAAAACCGGAAGTCATCTTGGAAATATTTCGAGTTTTTTGCGGTCACGATTTTTGCGTCCAGTAGACTTTTAAATCACACTCATAAAGAAGAAAAGCCACAAATAAATACTCACAAATACAAACCACACACACACACACAAAGAAATAAGAAAACAAGGATTTGATCGACCATATTGTGTCTCCGTGTTCCATCCAACTCGTAATCGAAGAAATAGAAAATGGCAGAGGAAAGAGAACGTGGCAAAAACTCGTCAATTGCACTTGTAAAGAATTTGTATTTTAATCGCGACTATTTTGGGACTTTGTCGACAGATTAATAAATAACCTCTTTCATCGCCAGTCCATATACACACTTAATAAGTATATAGTCATACAGAAACAAGACAAACAATACAGACCACACACACATTCGTAGAATAAGCAACACGAAGGGAGGAGGTTAGTGGCATGGATCAAGAGTCGAAGTTTCGAATGTGCGAGTTGAAAATGTTATTTTTATTTGACGTTTGTACGACTGAAAGAAAAGTTTTTCTCAATTTGCCTTGAGCAAGGCCCACGAAGCGAACTTTCGAAAGAAATTGGCGCGAGGCAGTACGAACCTGATTCGCTATAAAACCCGATCCGATAGCAATTTCGGACGAATCGAAACCGCAACAGAAGAAGACGTATCGTGTGTGAGCGGCTGTGGATTATTACGATAGATCTATATATATATATACATATATATACCTGTATGTTAGGCTGGTCCATTGTCAAACCTTTGCTTCTCATAAGCCACCCAAAAAATGGTGAAAAATCGTTTTTAATTTCAATTAAATGATCGAATAATACCGAAGGCCAAAAATTCAGAGCTCGCGCGACTGTTCGCTGTAAAGTTTGACCTTGGCCAACGTCAAGGTCAAAAGTTTATAATGAAAACAATGTTTTTTTTTCGCTCCGATTCGAAACTTTAGTTTTTAATAATTTTCCATCGTTGCTGTCAAAATTTTCGATGAAATACAAAAAAATTAATAAATTTGTCAATTCGAGGATTCAACTTCACGATTGCGCACGAGTACGCGAGTGGCCGAAGGAAAAATTGTCATAAATTTGTAAATGAACAATTCTAATATTTAACGGATACGAAACAAGGATCGAATGAGAAATACATAGTCGTAACACTTTTGCACGTGTGGTTGTGCGCGCAAAAATGTAATCCACGCGAATCCGTTGTAAATAGAATTCGGAAAGCTCTTCCCCTTGCCCCTGAGCCAGAAAAAACAAGACTAGAACGTAAGTAATTGGAAAAACGACACACGAACATGAAAATTCGACAGAAGCGACTCTTGCCAAAAAATTTCAACGGGACGTAGGGACAAAACCAACTTAATTAATGAAGGAAAAATCGCGAAAAATATATTGGTATTATAAACTATGTTTCTTGTTGATTTTACGTGCAAGTATCAATCCTCTCCTCTCTGTACTCTAGCTTTTTCCTTTATAAAACAAACATTTGTTTATTCTCGTTTGGTACAAATAACTGTCATAAAAACGCTCGATTTTATCGTCGGGGAACAAAATCATTCCATACAACACATTACGGTGTCAATGAATACGTTCTTCATCGACCGTCGAAAAAAAAAAAAATATATATATATATATAAATAATTATACAATTTTATGTGGTAACGAAAAAAAAATTTGATAAAAAAAATTACTTGCTTTTCGACATCATTATTTCGTCTATGTGTACGTACGTGTATATAGTAAAAAGAGCCTAATTACGTGGTGTAATTGCAATCTATCCAAGAGGTTTTTTTTCCGTTTTTTATCAATCCGCAGCGACTTTCGTTTTGTGGGACTTTTCTTGCGAGCTTTTTCCCGAGGAGGACGGAGAGCTCGACGAATGTTTCCCAGCGCTGCTCGTGCTGCTGCTTCCGCCGCGTTTTTCCTGCTTACTTTTTTTCCCCACGTCCTTCAATCTACGATCACCTGCGATTATGTGGATATTCGGCTTTGGCAAATTGTTCCCTAATGCCGAAGCACCACCGCCGTTCAACGATTGCGACTGACTCGAAGGATTCTTGTATTTTTCTGTGTGCTTCGAACCTGTCGATCACAATTCACTATTAATCTTCTGATATTCATTCAGCAACTCGCATTCACTGGCTTTTTCCTACTTCAGTACTTACTCGTGCTCGATTTTTTCGCTTCTTTCGTTTTTACTTCCGTTACCGTTTTTGGAGAATTCCGCTCCTTTGGAGGCTGGAAATTTGGTGAAATATGTTCTTGAGAATTTGTGGATGATATAATTTCATTCGGCACGGTCTTTTGACTCATTTATCAACTTCAAAACAACGAACGCATTGCTGCATTTACAAAATTTGATATTTATGTTTTCTATGATTTTTATAATAATAATCGTTATTCAATAATGATAATTAATATTCTATATTAAATATTATTGAATAAATTACTATTGAATACGGCGAATTATTGAATCATAATCATTATTACTTTTTTCTTCTCTATCATAATGTAATTATGTTTTTTTTATATTTTTTATTCAACTGGTCAATTGTTTGTGAAAAAGTTCTGAACCCATTACTCTTTGCCATGGAAAACGAAGAGATTCATGTATTTATGAGTGCTATTGATGTTCTCAGAACGATTTTACAAACAAGAAAGCTGTGGGGTAAACATTTAATCGGGTTTGTGAGGTAAAAAAAAAATGGTTGGTACTTTGAGGGTCAAAATTCATGGAAATACCTGCCTGATGAGATTTGAGACAATTGGAACAATACCAAATAAGTCGTGGGACGTCGATCTGCGAGTCTTGGATCGGGGGATTATGACATTCCTGATGATACAGGGAATGACAATCGACACATTCCACCAGTCTGTTTCGTGCCCCGACATCCATGCCTTTACAAATGACGCAAGTCAAATCATCCTCCAGTATTTCCAGAGCCAGATTATCGTCGCTCTGCAAAATATCCGGCGGAGTATCTCGAGAAGCTCTGTCTTCCGGAGATCCGCTTTTGCTCGATTTGCTCGAATGCTTCGACGACGAACTTGAACTTTTACCCTTTTTGCTACTGCCGCTGCTACTGTGATCGCTCAGCACCGGCTCCTCCATCGTGTACTGACAAACGTATTTTTAAAATAAAGGATTAAAAAAAAAAGTCAAGTTTTACCCAAAAGAAAAATTCCCTTTATTAGCTAGGAAGTTAATTAAGTTCTGAGTTTTGTTTAATTAAGTTCATTTGTTTTGATACACGGAATGAGGTTTTTTTTTTCTTCATATCTTTCAATTTTCGATAATTTATTTATGGAAAGAATTTTTGGTGGAGTCTGTATTTTAAAGGATTTACGTGCCTCATGAAATTTATTGAAAAAATGTTTCTTACTTTTTTATGCAAGACATTGCAGAGCATTTTCGTGAGGCCATATTTCTGCTTAATCGCCTCATCCAGAAGACTTCGTAACTGATCGGCGGAATCTTTGTTCGAAGAATGCAATAATCTCAAGCCCTGAATGAATTGTGGATCCGGTTCAAGTTGCGACATTGTTGTTTGTTCGGATTTATTTCTTTCAACAATGAGAATTCCTTGCTGTGCTTGTGAGAATAACTTTTTTGAGGTTATGTGTCGTGACTGCGTACAGGGCGTTCGAAAAATCTGAGTACAGCTGTTTTCTACTGAAGGAGTGTTCGGCAACTATCGTTGTTAATTCGATCCTTTTACGAGTTTGAAAAAATCTATTTGCAATGCCAAAGGAAAACTTTGGCCTTCGACTAGAAAGCAAGAGGGGTTAACTTTGAAATTTCAAATAAGAACCGCCATTTTTCATGACGAACAGTCGTATCTCTCAAAGCTCGAGTTTTCCAACCGTGCGTGCATGGATTTGCTTATCTATACGGTTCGTAATTGAAAAGCAAATACAGAAACAGGTAGACGCGGAGAAAAAGTGGGATGGGCTTTTGTCTTCGCAGTTTTTGGGACACGACGTCGTACTAGTAGCTCAGACTGTGTCAGAACGAAAACCGCGAGGCACTTCGTTTTGCCGGCTCTATGGATCCGATTAGCATCGTGTGGGTGGAGAGGATTCCGTTCATTCAATAGAAAATATTTTCGGAAAGATTCAATAGAACGATTTAAATCAAATGTTCAACAATTTAGAAAAATGAATAAAAAATGAGCGGAAATGGAAATGGCCCAGCCAGTTTTATTCGATGGCGGCTACAAGTTTGGTGGTGCCGTCGGTGGCGCTTTTTTGTTGCGGTCAACTCGAGAAGATGTCGATCTATAGAGGGAAACTCGTTCAGGAACTGCCTCTAGTAGACTTTCTTCTTTTAGGAAACTCGATGGAGATTACAGGTTGATTCGACGTAGTACAAAGCACAACAGATGTCAAACTTCAGAATAAATTCGCGATCCATCTACTGGAGCAAATAGCGTTCTACGTAAATATAAACACACTCGACTCCCATCGTATGGTAACAACCAATCAGGAAAGTGTTGCGCTCTGTGTGGAAGTAATGCGAGAAAAATGGCGCTCCACGGACACCAGAGTGTCGCACCGTGAAATCAGGGGCCTAAAGAGAGACAGCCGTATACTTGGCGAGTATCGCCGATCGCTCGAACGTGTTAGAAATGAAACAAATTTAGGACCTCCGAAAAGTATTAACCCTGCAATTACGCAGGGCATTCTACTGATTTTAGGCTCAATGTAAAATGAATCGGAGCTTATATAGGTTAATAAAATAAAAGGCCCTGCGAGCAACGAACCCGCGTGGTTATTTTTAATTTACCAAAACGTACAAGATTTTTTCCCCAAACATCACCAATAATCGTTTTATTCGATGAATGTATATAAATTTGCGGCGAGTGCTCCAAACGGTTTGCTTCAATTGTACTTGTCCGGAGGTTCTCCCGAGGCTCTCGATATGTCTATAGTACAGAATGGCTGCTGTTCTGCCATCGACCCTCGCCGTTTCATACACATATTTACATACACAACATATTTTTATGAATCTATATATACATATACATCTATTACAAAGAATTCATAGAGGCATCCCCCTAATCATCGCGAGAACTCGTCCCGCGTTTTCCTCCCTCCTCGCGCCTCGCGACGACGATCCGGCTGTCTCGAATCCTAAAAATAAACGTACTCTATTTTCCCACCTCGTAATATATACACGTATATAAATATATATGTAGTAACGCGTGAACGAAACAGAGACCGCGATATCGAGGAATTAATGAAACATGTCCCGCGCTGATAATAGCAACATCGTCGTTTTCCTCATTTCACCAAACGAAATGAATCCGCACGAATATTTGCCACGAAAATGAAATCATAGTACATTATCTTGTATGCCCAGAAGTTATTTATTGCTATGCTATTCATCATGACGAAATTGAGATCCATGAATATTGGATAATAACGAAGACATCAAATTCGAGAACTATTTCAAAAACGATCTACGTTTGTCCGCGTTTGATATATTATGCTTTTGTTACCTCTAGGAGGCAGCACTACTTGTCCTATGATATCAAGGGAATAGTGGTAATTGGACGTTTTAATGGTAATAATAACTTTGTAGAAAAATTGGAATAATGAAACGAGTTCAAAAGTTATCGTGATCAATGCATCCACGGGAACATGATGCTATAATTAATTTACAATATTTTTAAAAAGTTGGAAAAATGTTTTTCGTCATTGGGATAATTCTGGACACGAAAGTTCGGTCGGAGACAATGGCTGATGGAAATTTTATTAGCGGCGAAAGAGGAGAGAAGGTTTTGGCTTATTGAATAAATGGAATTTGAAAAATATAAAACATGTGTGTGGGTATATATATAGTTGTATACCGCTCCGATCGTGGGTCGATCTAAGAGAGCGTGAACGTTTCTCGTCCGGATTGCATACGACAGAGACAGCGTCGTCGCGCGGCGAAAAGGAGGAGCGACGGGGCGGGGGAGCGCGGCGAAGGGTAAGAGGGTGGAATTTAACCAAAGAGAGACCAAAATAGTGAGGCTGGCTGCTGGTTACGGCTGCTGCAACTTGCAAGAGCCGCGAGCAGTGCAGCCCGCTCAGAGGACGGCAAGCAAGGAACGAGGTAAAAGAGATTAAGGAGTGGGGTGTGGGGAAAACTGCCTGCGCAGGGCACGGGGCATATAGTCAGGTACGGCTGTGTCACCGTAGCTCTTTCTCTGTCTCTCTCCTTCTCGGACTAGTTTCGTCTCACTCGCACGAAAAGCAAAAGCAATGGCGGCCGTCCTCGTTTAGCGCATTAAAACTTACAATTCTCCCTCCCTCGTCCCCCCTTATCGCTTGCCCCTTCCCCCGGCAATATCCAGCGCCGCGGCGCTTCAACTTTCGACTGGCAGTTGGCAGCCGTGCGTAAAAGAAATAAATAATCAAAGCGCGACCATGAAGTGACAAATAAAGTTGAAGGAAAACGTAGTGAAAGAAAGAAAGAGAGAAATAATAACAAATATATAATAATGCTCGACATAGCGACAGAGAGGACTGAGTTTTTTTCGAGTGTGAATGATTTTACCGACGTGTAATTAACGTTGCAAACTTGGCAAAAGACACGCACCCACACGCTCGCATCTACCGAGACGACATACATGCACGTATATACATAGAGACCGGATTCGTACGAGAGATGCGTATGTTTTGGGATAATCGGAGGGGTTTGATGGACACCAACGTGAGCAACTATCTGTGAGGGAAAACGTGGTCTCTCTCGGTAATTATATTTTATAAACCGAGGGAGAAAGAAAGAGAAAGATAGAGGGAAGAAAAAAGAGGGAGAAAGAGAGTGCGAGTGAAAGAAGGAGAGAGAGATAGTGACGCGGGTCGAGCGCGAGTTCGTCTCTCTCTTTCTCGATATCCTTGCCGTGTGCGCGCTTGGTGTGTTGTGTGGTTAGGGGGGTAAGATTTTTTGTTTTTTTTTTCGACCAATTGCCCGCGTGTGAGTGTGTGCGTGTGGCTCCGTGAAGTACGTGAACGGGTTATAGCCACACTATGAAGTCGCGACGTTGCTGTGGGTGACATTTGGTCCATTATATATGTATATATATATAACTATATACACATTATATATATATTTCCGCACTCCGATAATTTTCTCGATCTCAATTCTTTACCCCTCCACTCTCCCGATTTTTGTGCGCGACTCCATCATCACCAAATATACTTCGAACATCCTACTGTGTGTTTTTCATGGATTTTCCTCGATTATTCGTCTCCTCGCCCGATGTAAGGACTATTTTATTACTTTTCCCGGTTAACTACGAAAGACAAATGAAAAACGTTGCAGAGCCAAGTGTATATATTTGACTTTTATTGGAATAACGTATCTAGCGCCCGGGGTGGCGTGCGCGTTGTTTTTGTTGTTTTTTTTTCACTTTTCGGCGGGGGGGGGAGGGGGGAGACAATTTTTTCGCGTATGCCTTTGACAAAAACGACGAACGGATGCAAGTTGACGCACCGATCGAGTCGAATAACTCCGTATCGGCGAATCACCTGGAGAATTTTACCCGCTCAAAGTCACGCATTTGGTGTGGCGACGTTGTGCGAGAAAAGTAGAGAGACAGTGTGAGACGGAGAGGGAGAATATGAGCAAACGGGGATGAGAAGTGGGGGAGTTATAACAAACAAATTTACGGCCATGCCTCCTCGCTCCATCAGATTAATCGTGATTCCGCGTGTGTAATCCACTTTTAACGTGCTAAACTATCATCTTGTGTGTATCCTCGGTGCGTTTACGAGTGCTTGTACGAATCCACCTGCTGCGAAAGTGCGGAAAACAACATCGAAATTTCAGAGCATTTTTTGTACGGAATCAGCGCTTTTTCCCGTTTATACGGATCTTTCTACGGGCCAAACCAAGTACCATTAATTCCGCCCCAAACGCGCTCGGACTTTTAACAAAAAAACACACTTTCTTCCCTGTTCTTTCGTTTTTAAGCTTGTAAGCCCGAAACAGCGTTTAACCTCTCTTTCTCGCGCGTATGTCCCAGCCGAGCGAACATAAAGTTTACAAGTGTACTCGCGAGTTTCGTTGTGATATTCGCCACTCTTCGTCTTCTCGTGTGTCAAGCGGTTATTTACTTTGACGGAGAAACTCGAAGAATATCGCGAAATTATTGAAAATACGTGATTGAGCAAGTTTTTCACAAATTCAACAAGGACGCTCTTGAGCTCTGCAAAACTCGACAAAAAAGTGTCTCGACAAACATAAATATCTCGATCGTATTTAGTAGGTTTTTCGTGTTTCCAAAGTGTTTCCAAAGCCAGGAAAGCTTCAAATGGAGTCCAAAATGAACAGTGCACCGCAGGGACGTAGAAAAATTTGAAAAGCTTGAAAATTTGCGACGGCTTTACACACGAAGGGGAGGGGAAACGCGGAGGGAATGCAAACATTCGGCGACTGTCAGCTAACATGAAAACGGAGAAGAAGAACAACGAACCAAGCTGCATGACAAGCGCGGTTATAAAGGAAGAGCCCGATTCCGAAACTGTCAAGATCAAAGAGGAAAGCGGCGGAATAAAGAACGAGGATGCTAGCGGCGAAGAGAACGTCGATTGTCCAAGGGATACCAATCTGGATCCTAGTAACGGAGAGGCTAACATGCCTGCTGATAGTCAAAACGGACCTCCTAATCAGTCTATATTGAATAACGTTAAACAGGAGAACGAGCATAACAATCCATCCGACGAGTTACCAGCCGGTATGAAAAAAAGACTTGAAAGAAGCAAAAAAAGTAAAGCCAAAATTTGTAGCCCTATCTTTACGCCCTGAGGAATTGTGGTCGTTCCATTTATTGTCCAAACGTACAAATAAATGAAACAGAGTCGCGATTGCTCAAAATCAGTCCTGACAATTTTATTTTCAATGACTCAAAACTTGGACGCAATGAATTGTGAATTTTTGTTGATAAATCTATAAAATTTTTGGGAAATCATTCTGGCGAATAATCTTATCTGACGATCGGGAGAACACGAAGGAACTTTGTGTTGAATTTTGGATTTGACAATTGTTGCAATGGCCACAATTCCTCCGAGTGTCCTATTATATTCTTTAATGACATAGTGTTATATTAATTTGGAAAATTTACAGGATTACCGGTTTTCGAATGAAAAGGAAGACTTTGATGAGATTCTTTTGATTGTCGGAGCGCAATATTCAATAGTGTAAAAACGTTGGTGTTTTTGTTGTTTTTTGACAGATGGTATACAACCTCTGGTGAGCAACGTGCTCGGTAAACAAATGGGAAGCGGAGCAGGAGGCGGGGAGGCGCAGTACATGCAACAGCAGAGTCAGATATTTGTATTCTCAACGACTCTGGCAAACAAGGGAGCTGACGCTGTATTGCAGGGTCAATATCCGTCGATAATCGCCTATCATTGCGCTCAGCCGGCCACCAAGAAATATCTCGATGTACGATGCGATGAATGATGATTTTAAAACTCCAACATTAACTTCCGGTTTCGTCGGTAACTGACAAATAAATTGACTTGATTTTTTAGAAACATCCGAACAAAGTGAACCAGTTTCGTCACAATCCAGCTCAATGGCTGCACAGTGTCGCGACAATGAAACAAAAAGGACACCAGGGTGGTGGTGGCCCGAACAGCGGTTTCCCAACGGAACAACCCCCCGATTTACCGGCCCTCGATCCAAGTGCTCCTTCATTTTGGAACGACCAGACGAACATACGGAATATCAACGGCGGTAATTCACTCGGTAATCCCGAATCATCCCTGGACGATACGAATATAGACGTGCCTTGCCTCGTGCCGAATTCACCGAGTAATTCTGGTAAGAAGATGCAAAAATAAAGCCGAAACAATCTTCTGTGTTTTTCTCCGAGCAATGCAAACAATGGTCTGTCTTTGAATTACGTTTTTCAGCGAACACACAACCACCCACGAATCCCGTAATGGGTCACAGTCCAAATCTTTTGGGTGGCCCAACGAGTCCCGGTCCTGGTGGCCTACAGCCGTCTCTACAAGGCGTCAAAGTACCCGATGCCGATCTCACGCCCCAACAGAGACAGCATCGAGAAAACCAACTCGATAGGATTAGAAAAATGCAAATGGTTTTGTTTCCCGAGCACAAGGACGACTCCAGCGGCCCGATGGATCCCTCTCAGGGAACACCACCGTCTTCCGGACAATCGACGAACGTACCGCCCGTTAGCGGTCCCGTCCAGTGTCCCACATCCATGGAATGGCACAAGTTGCAGAATCAATTTCTCGATGGCAAGAATAAGGTAAATACCCTCATCCCCCGGTAGTCTTCGCACTCTCATAAAAAAATAATTCAAGCCCTCGTCAAGGCGTAATTTTTCAAAAAAGAAAAAAAGAAAAAAAAAAACAAAAACGAAACTCAATTTTCGATTTTTGCAACGCGAATCGAATTTTTTCACAGGTTGGCGTCGGTAGTCCCGGCTCGGTGCCGTTACGAGGTTCCGGAATGGTAGGTATGCCCAGAAGTCAAGGCCCACCGCCGCCGTACCACCAAACAACGAGATCAGCGAGTGTACCAATAGCGATACAGAGTCCAAACCCATCATCGCCGAACAATCCAACGAGCAATTTATCTTTACCATCGCCCAGAGCAAGTTCGGCTCTAAATTCTCCGGCCGATTGTAACCGGCAGTTTCAATTGAGCAGTCAGCAGAGAACCGGTCATTTGCCAGGTCAGAGTCCCACTAGTCAGGACTCGCCTAATCCGGCAGTTGGCACGACGTCAGGACCGACAGCAACGCGACTTAATCACAGTAATCCTGGTACGCCTGTCTCACAATCACATCTAACGTCACTCAGTCCGAGTAACACGACACCACAGAAGGAGAATCCTCTCGATTTTCCAACGAATCAGCCACCAAATGGTGAGCAATTTTTTCTAGCTCATCCGAAAACATAAAGCAAGAAAAAAAACTTTAACCGACAAAAAAGGACGAAAGTAAAAATAGAATAAAGATTTTTCCACTTTACTGGACCGGAATAAATCGTACAAAATCGCAAGGTGGAAGTCGAAGTCGCAAACGTTGTTGAAAAATAAACTCAGAAAACTCGTTTTTTATGCCAAAAAACGCCGATCCAAAAAGTTACAATGACACGAAACCTTTTG